>VMDO01002124.1:0-25521 GCA_007922755.1 Pedetes capensis
ACAAGCAAGCAAGCAAGCAAGCAAGCAAGCAGAGGGAGGGAGGGAAAGGAAAAGAAAGGAAAAGGAAGGAAAGAAAGGAGGTAGAGAGAAAGAGAGAAAGAGGAAGGAAGGAAGGGAGGGAGGGAGGGAGGGAAAACAGAAAGAAAAAGAAAGAAGGAAAAGAGGAAAGAGGGAGGGAGGGAAGGAGGAAGGGGGGGGGAGAGAGAGAGAGAGAGAGAGAGAGAGAAGAAACCAAGAAAAAAGAAAAACATGAGACCATATGGCTGCAAAGCCTAAAATATTTATCTGGCCCTTTAGCAAAAACGTTTGCAACCCCCTGGTCGAGAATATTAACTATATTCAACTCATAACTCTTTAAAGTATGCAATTCAGTCTTTGTCTTTTCTGTTTTAAGTAAAATTCTGATTAAGAATTTTGAACTTACAAGATTTTTAAAAATTATAGACTGCTGACTAAATTGGTACACCAAATGTACAATCTGCTTCCTCACAGATGCCAATTTAAATGGCAGTGAAGAAATAAAGGTACAAACCACAAGGACAAAGGAGAATGGAAATGAGAATGAGACTAGAGACAAAGAAGTTAACATTTAAAAGATGGATTGTGTTTTTCAGCTAATTCCACCCTGTTCAACACCTCCAAAGTGAGAGAAGGAGTAAATTTAATTAGAAGCAAACTCTGCCCTGTAGAACAGTGCAATGTAGAACATTCATATTGAAAGAATCTTAAAAATTATTTTGACCAAATCTAGCCATCTATCTTCAAAAAATAAGACATTTATGTACTGATGTTCATCATAAGATTTACAAATAAAACTCCCTTGGGGGCTATGGAGTGATAGAGCACATTTCAAGGCCCTGGGTCTAATCCCCAACTCACCTCCATTCCAAAAAAAAAACAAATCCTTAAAAGTTCTACCCATGCAGAACTCATCATCTAGAAATTACTTCATTGTTGTTGTTGTTGCTAGGTACCATCAAGTCAGGTCCAACACATAGCAACCCTATGTATAACAGAACAAAACACTCCCCAATTCTATGTCAAGCATATAATCTTATTTATGTTTAAGCCCATTGTACTACAATGGGGAATCTATATGGCCGGATATGTAGATAATTATTCAAAATTACGGTTCTGAATAATTGTCAAGGGCATTGCAAATTACCTGAAGTACTGCCAGGGGAAAGTGGGTCAAGATGGCAGAATAAGCTATACAACCAAATATGAAAGAAAACATACCAATGACCAATACACACAGAAAAAGATGTTTACCAACACTTGTCATTAGAGAAATGCAAATCAAAACCACATTGAGTTACCGCTACAGAACCATCAGGGTGGCAACTATTAAAAAGAGAAGAGATGATAAAGAAAAGAACAAGTGTTGCCAAGAATATGGGGCAATTGGAGCTCTTGTGCACTGTTGATGGAAATATCAAATTGTTCACCTGCTATGCGAAACAGTAAGGTGATTTCTCAAAAAGTTAAAGATTACCATATGATCAGCAATTCTATTCCTGCATTATATACCCAGAACATTTGAAAGCAGGATTCAAACATTTTACACATCCACGTTCATAATAGTATTACCACAATAGCCCAAAGGTGTAATCAACCCAGATGTTATCAGTGGATGAATGAACAAATGTGGGGTGTGCGTATATATTTATATAATGGAATATAGCCTCGCCATCTAGAGGAATGATACTCTGATGCATGCTACAAGATGGATGAACTTTCGAAACCTGCTAAGTGAACTAAGTCAAGATACAAGAGGCCAAATATTTCATGATTCCACTTACATGAGGTATCCAGAGTAGTCAAATTCATAGACAGAAAGTAGAATGGTGGTTGCCAGGGGATGGTGCAGGGGATGGACATGGGAAACTACTGTTTAATGGGTACAGAGCTTCAGTTTGAGATGACAAAAATATCCTGGAGATGGACATTGATGATGGTGATGCAACCAAATGAACACACTTAATGCCACTGAACTACACACTTCAAAACTGTTAAAGTGGTAACTTTCGTTACATATTTTTCTCAGTACAATAAAAATTAAAAAGTAAAAGAAAAAGAATGAGGAAGTCAAGGAGAAAAAGGTCTTTTTGGAGAAAGGATTTAGGCATTTTAATAATAAAACTTTCTCCTTACACTAAACACAAGCAAATCTGCCACATATATAATCTTAGCTAAGTGGCACTGCACTTTCTTTTCTGATCAATTTCCCTCGGAAAGCCAAGAAAGGAAAGCAAAGTCAGTAGCCAGACACAGGGATTTCTGACCAAATACTATAGTTAGCTTTAGAAGAGTAAGAAATAGTCACTATAGAGCATGCTTGATAGATAATATTTATAATTCAGCTTATATTTTAGTGGGAATGCCCAATAAGTTAAAATATTATGGGTCTGGTCATAAAGTTAAGTAATCATATCTGAGAGCCAAAGGCAATTCACTGTGTGTCACCAGCAGCTATGTGGGCAGCAGGATGGTGTTTTCTTCTTTCTACTGTCTATATATTCCAAAATATTTAACAGTGACCATGGATTACTTCATATTCATTAACAATAAAAAAACTTAAGCTCTCTATGGCTTATTTATACTAAGCAAGGAATAATACTGGAAAAAATAGGATTTATGACTGGATTTTATACACACATACACACACATACACCAACTTATGCATCCAAATCATACTAATTTTTAAAGTACATCTCAAATGACTTGATTATACATACGAAAACAAACCTTCCATTCTCCCAATTTATGCAATTTTGTAATATCTCACTGCAGCTAGCACTCATCACTGATATTACATATATATACACATATCTTAGTCCAGAAAAAAATAAGTTCCTTGAGTGTAAACTTGTGTTTTGTTCATTTGTCTGTGTCTCCACTGCACCTGGCCCACAATAAGTACTCAAATGAAAGGAAATGGAAAACACTTTCTGATAATTGCAACAAACAAGGTCAACTTCAGCCAACACTAACCCTGCCTGGGACAAGCAAGAGAACTAAAGAAGTGAGCATAGACGTGGTTACTTACCAGACATGCCACACTAAGATATTCAGATCTTTCTCCCACATAAAATTAGCAATGACATTTTCAAAAACATACATGGTTTATTTGAACTCTGTATAAAGTTGGTTGAACCCAGGCCCTTGCACATACTTAGCAAGTGCTCTACCTCTGGGCTGCACCCACAGCCCATTTTGTATTTTTTGATCTTGAGACAAGGCCTCACTAAATTACTCAAGCTGCTTCTGGCCTCAAACCTGTGATCCTCCTGCCTCCATCTCCCGAGTCTCTGGGATTACAGGCATGAGCCACTGGGCCCAGCTATAAAGTTCTTTTAATTAAAGAAGAATGTTTATTGCTAGCTTTGGGTATTTTATAAAGAAGGCAACTTTAGTAAAAGTTGTATTAGGCTTTTATTTGGAAAAAAACTGAACATTCCAATGAATGAAGAAAAACCTTCAAAGAGAATTATGTCTAATGTAGCTTCTGTATTGAGGATGTGATTATACACACATAAAAATGTTATATACAATATTACTGGGGCATTTACTTTCACCAATTTTACTATTCAGTTCTTAGGGGTTTTTAAAGATATGAATGGGATTGAAACCCTGATTTATAACACTGAATCTGTAAAAATAAAGAATTTATGATATTGTGAAATATATATTTGATCTTTTCTAGGAAAAGGAAATGGGCTTAGAGTTGAATCAATAACCAACGACCAATGATGTAATCAATCATGCCTATGTAATAAAACACAAAATGACAGGGTTCAGAAGAGCTTCAGGTTACATAAACATGCGGAGGTTCTTGGAGGGTGGCACACACAGAGAGGGCAAAGAAGCTCCCCATCCCTCCCTAAATGCCTTGTCTTATACACTTCTTCTATCTGGATGTGCATCCATATCGTTCACAATATCCTTTACAATAAACCAGAAAATGTGCTTTTCTGAGTTCTGTGACCAGCTCTAGTAAATTAATTAGCCCCAAGGAGGGAGTATGGGAACCCGGATTTACAGTGATAGATAAGCACATTCAACACAACCTGGGGCTTGAAACTGTCATCTGAAATTGGGGGCAGTCTTGTTCTCAACCTATAGGACCTTATGCTATCTCCAGGTAGATAGTGTCAGAATTGAATTGAATTAGAGGAAGCTAACTGGTGTCTGGGGGCTGGGATTTGGCTCAGTTGGTAGAGCACTGTGCTGCAGTCTCTGAGGTCCTGAGTTCAATTCCCAGCACTGCACAAATGGGAGAAGGACCTGGCAATCCACTCCCAAGGCAATCCCGAAACAGCCATTGAAAACCCTATGAGGGTCGCTATGAGTCGGATACTGACTCGATGGCACCTAACAACAACAACAACAACTGGTGTCTGCCTGCAGCCATACCACTGTGGCATCTGATCCCATCAGATCTTGGAAAATAAGCAGGGTGGTACCTGGTTAGTACTTGGAGGGGAGACCACCTGGGAATACCAGGTGCTGTAGGCTTGGGAGAAGGATCCCGCAGCCCACTCAAAAAAAAAAAAAAAAAAAAAAGCAAAAAACAATCAGCCATCGAAAACCCTATGAATAGCAGAGAAGCACTGACAATAGTGTTTCACCTGTTGTACAGAGGGTTGCTATGAGTAGGACTGCACCTAACAACAACAACTGGTGTCCATGGAGAATCTTTAGGATTGCTTGGTAGGAAGTAATCACACATTTTGGTGACCAGAGGTCACATACGTATTCTGTGTTGTGAGAGCATGGTAGAAAAAATTAAATTTGTTTCTACCTATGTCCTTGAAAAATCAAATGACAATGGGTCAACAAATGAATCAAAAATCAATTTGCTTAGAAGTATGGGATTACCTGCATGACAAATCAAGATATCTTTCCTTCCTGTTTCTTCATCTTAAAATCTCAACAGTTCCTGAAACTACAGTCCATTCCTCCACCAATATACATGATGAAGCAACTAAAACAAGAATTATTTTAAGAAATTCATGTTTAGTTTCTCACAAGATCTGACAACCTTAAAAATAATCATTTCTGTTATTCATCCAATACACAATATAGTTCACTTTGTAAATTAGTTGCAAAACCTGCATATGGAAATAGTGAATTTCATGTAAAAGGACATCATTCAAATCATTGTAATAGCTTATCAGAAATATAAGCAGGAGAAATGCATGTAAGGTCTACTCCTAAAACTATCAAACAATTCAAACACAAGGAAAGGAGCCCTGATAAAGACAATACTACCTATCTGAAGAAAATACACCAGAAAGCCAATTATGATTGAGGCTCTAAATGTAGGTACTGGGAAGTACAGAGAACAATTCCCTTGCCTGGTTATAGAAAAATTTTATTCTGCCTCCCAGCTAACCCAACTACACTAACTCACTCATTCATTCATTCATTCACTGAGTAACGAGCAGGTAGGGCAGAGGCTTATACCCACGAAATTCACAATATCTGGAACTGGGACACACTGGAGCAATCTTTATATCCTTCTGTCAAATATAAATAGCAATGTCTGCCTGTCCCCATTTCACAAGTGAGGCCCCAATGTGATGAGAAAGCATCATGATGTATTTAATGACATAAATGTAAATGTGAATTGCTTTTTGATAGAGCAAAACCATTATGTATAATATTGGTTTTCTTTTCTTTTTTATGGGGGGGTGGGGAGGGGGGAGTGCAGTACTAGTGGGTTGAACCCAGGGCCTCACACATGCTAAACAAGTGCTTTACCACTGAGCTGGTAACCTTAATCCTTTTTTTTTTTTTTGAGATAGGGTCTTGCTAAATTACTCAGGCTTGTTTGTCTCTGGTCTGGAATTTATGATCCCTGCCTCAGGGTCCTAAGTAGCTGGGATTACAGGCATGCGCCACAGCAGCTGGCTGTATTACTGGTTTTTATACCAAGAAAATGAAAAATCCTACCATTTCAGAAATGCACATCATTTAATTTACCATTTCCAACACTCATTCATGCCAGATATACCTAGAACATGCTGTACGATCTATCAAAGAAATTATTTCAGACACTACAGTTCATTATCCTCATAAGATGAAACTGCAAAAAGAGGCAGAGCATGCTTCACACCTGCATTGTACTTTTGTCCAAGGATAAATCTAAACAAAACTTGTATCTGACTACTTCATGACACTGAAACAGATACAACTGTATCAGAAGACTAGCTGAAGCATGATAATCCCTCTCCTTTAAATCAGTTTCCACGGATCAAAAATATTTCTCAATCAGTTCCAAATTTTAAAATTCCTGCCAAAAACCATTCATATGTCAGATACCAAAAACAAACAAAAAAATCACCCAAATCACCAGTAGATCTGTGCCAAAATATAGAAACACGTATGTGACTACTGAGTTTCAATATAAAGCTCTTCTTGCATAAAAATGTAATCATTAACACAGGTCATTCCCACATAATTTTCAAAAGATACCAAGTAATTCAAAAATAAAAATGGATAAAAGCTTCAAAAACATAAATAACTGCTAACTGTGGCATTATAATAAAAAATAAGGCCAGGCATGGTGGTACACACCTGTAATCCCAGCACTCAGGAAGTGGAAGCATGAGGAGCTAGAGTTTGAGGTCAGCCTGGACTACATAGCTCAGGCCAGCCTGAGCTACACAGGAAGACGCTGTCTCAAGAAACAAACAAAACATAAAAGGGGAAAAAAAAAAAAAAAAGATAAGAATGGTATCAATATAAATGTTCTAGAAAAGGCATGCAATTATTCTAACAAGATAAAAACAAAGATCACTACAGGAAAAGTTTCTATCTTAAACAGAACTGGAACCCAAGGACATATAGAAAAATATCACCAAGTAAAAGATAAAGAAGACTTAGATGGGGAAGCATACAGGAGGGTAAGGGGGCCCTATATGAATAATGTACATCAAAATGCATATATGGAAATGTCACAATGAAAAGCAGGTCAGAATGAATCACATTAAGGTGTACATTAAAAATTTCCAATCAAAAACAGAAACAAACAAAACAATAATAACAACAAAAATGAGCCACTGATACAATGCTACTAGCCAAATTCTATTACAAATTTACAAGTTTTCTAATCACGGAAGTTAAAGAAATGAAGTGCTTTACTATATTTGGAAGTTGAAAAGTATAAATATTTTAATGAACACTTAATGAATTTTTTTCGTAGTCAAGCAATATATTAAAATATATCTGATATTTTACCACACATAATCAACTGACATTTTTAAAGCTTGAACACCAGAGTCAGGCATGGTGGCATACATTTGAAATCCCAGCACTCAGGAGGCTGAGACAGGAGAATCACGAAGACAAGGCCAACCAGGGCTGCACAGTGAGCTCAAGACCAGCACGGGCTCACAGCAAGACCCTCTCTCAAAAGCAAAAATAAAAATAAAAATAAAAGCTCTATGGCCTACTAAGTACATATCTTATTAGTCTAAAAGTCAGGAGAACTGGATTAATTGACTGTTAATGATCCACTCATGGTTATTCTGAAGCAGTTAACAAGTCCATATTAACGATTTGATGTTTGCTAAATAAGACAACTGAAATAAAGAGTCCACATTTCTTTTTCTGATAAACATATACCTCAGAAAAGATCCAAAAGGCTACAGCATCCCATCATCTACTGAATACTCCCATCACAAACTTCATTTCCTATAGGCATTATGAATAATCTGTGCTTTACATAAACTAAAATCATAACTCTTCTCAAACTACACCAGTCTCCCTCAGAAATTATATTGTGTATTCCAGTGAAAATCACGACTACTTCTTGAATCCTGATTAACAAAATGACACGATCCTTCAAATTCTAAATGCACTAACACTATTCCAAGTTTTTTCTCTACTGATTTCATCATTAAATTACTATGATTCAGCTTTATTGTGTATATCTTTCAGTGAGTAATATTTTACTGGGAGTTTTGGAAAAAAGCCATCTCAAGAAGTGTTATACTGCTGAAATGAATGGAAAAGTAGTCATTTTGAACTACTTTAACAACATGCTATAGTCCTTGATATCTCTGCTAAATTCCAGGCTAAAAAAGAACAAAGTATATAATAGGTAAGAGATAAAAATTTCTATAAACATTCTTACAGTAGCAGGTATGAATGTTTCATTTTAAGACAAGCTTTTCAAAGGCAATAGCTGAAAAATTTTAAATTACCAGGCTGCAGCACTGAAGACAGTTTGAACCACCAAATAAAGTATAAATTTAGTAATGATGTGGTCATATACTAAATGGCCCTGACAGAAAAGTAACTTGTGCAAATTGTTTTGCCAAGTAACTACCAACTCTCAAGGTGAGTTGATCATTGAAATGCACACTTCATAATAGAAACCACACAGAATTAAAGAAAACTCTGTAAACATATCAAATCTTTTTTTTTTCTTTGGTGTAGCCTGGAACTCACTATATAGACCAACCTACCTAGCCTCAAATTTACATTGAGCCTCCTGCTTCACTTTCCCAACCGCTGGGATTATAGGCATGCACCACCATGCCTGGCAATATATCCAATCTCTTCTTTAAAAAGTCTTTTATTTTGGCCAGGCGTGGTGGTGCACGCCTGTAATCCCAGCGGCTTGGGAGGCAGAGACAGGAGGATTGCAAATTCCAGACCAGAGGAAGTCTGCGTAACTTAGTGAGACCCTGTCTCAAAAAGTAAAAAAAAAAAAAAAAAAAATGGGCTGGGGGTGCAGCTCAGTGGTCCAGCACTTGAAGAGCATGCAGGCACAAGGCCCTGAGTTCAACCCCCAGTCAAAAAAAAAAGTCTTTTATTTTATTGTTTTGTTGTTGTTGTTATATTGAGGGGCTGAACACAGGGCCTTGCACATATTTTGCAAGTGTTCTGCCACTAAGCTGTACCCCTAGCTCCTTTTTAATTTTTTTTAATTGAGGCAGAATCTCACTAAGTTATAGAGGCTGTCTCTGGCCTCGAACCTGTGATCCTCCTGCCACTGTCTCCCAAAGTCACTGGGATTAAAGGTGTGCACTACCACATCCAGCTTTTAAAAAGTCTTAATTTCCAGAGTCACAAAATTAAGATTTATTTCTATACACTTTACCACTGTGATTATATTCTATTTTTTTAAAAAAAGTCTTTATATTCATTCTCACCTAATTTTCACACACACACACACACACACACACACACACACATACACACACACACACTAATCCTTTGGGTAAATAGTGAAAACTGCTAAGAATCTACAGGTAATTTATTTGAGCCTACATTTTCTTACATAACTGAACCAATGCCATGGTATTATCAAGTGACCAAGACAAGATTATAATGTATGCTTCTTATTCCAGAGAGCTAATAACATCAATAAAAATCAGAGTTTAAGAATAAGCCTGAAGCCGGGCACGGTGGCACACACCTGTAATCCCAGTGGCTTGGGAGGCGGAGGCAGGAGGATTACAAATTCGAGACAAGAGGCAGTTTGCGTAACTTAGCGAGAGCCTGTCTCAAAAAGTAAAAAATGGGCTGGGGGTGCAGCTCAGTGGTCCAGCACTTGCAAAGCATGCAGGCGTGAGGCCCTGGGTCCAACACCCAGTACTGCCAAAAAAAAAAAAAAAAAAAAGAATAAGCCTGAAGAAAACTATTGCCAAACAAAAACCTACTTGTTGTTTTTACAGTAAAGTACGACAATAGAATGATAATTATCTGGGAACACAGCTGTATCTTATTAAAAGTACACCACCTCCTTACTTGTCAGTTTGTTGATTGGTCACATCTCAAATTAAGGTGATATATACAAGTAAATTTTAAAAAAAAGACTGTGAGCAGGGTGCCATAGTGCACACCAGTAATCCCAGCTACTTGAAAGCTGACGCAGGAAGACTGCAAGTTCAAGGCCAGAGGCAGCCTGCAACTTAGCAAGACCCTGTCTCAAAGAATCAAAAAGGGCCTGCAGGTACAGCTCAGTGATACAGCACTTAACCTAGCATACACTGGGTTCAATCCCCAGTACTGAGGAAAAAAAAAAAAAAGACTGAGGAAAATCAACGTCAAAAAGCTTTAGCATAAAAGTTGATGCAGTAACTCATAAGAAAATGCTTTCAGCCCTTACTTAGGTCTCCTTTATTTTAGTCATCTCACTTCTCTCAGACCTACCAGATGAGAAGCTGCAATAACAACTGATGTTACAGACAAAAGTAGGCAAAAAGAAGTAACACTCTAACAGGAGGTTGGAATCTGACCAATACTGAAGAGGCAATGAACCAAAGAATCATCCAAGAGTATCAAGGTAAAGTAATTACTATACTGATAATTCAAATCATCAAGAAATCAAACTGCATTCAGTGAAATCTGCATAAGAAGGCAGAAAACTATATAATACATAGAGAAAAGTTTTCTGTCAAAATCTTGAGTTATTCTTGGTACTTACTTATGTGAGATACATATGTGTTCAAGTGTTACATGTTTATTAATCTAGATCAAAAAAAAAGGAGGTACCAAAAAATGTATACATGTTGTTGTTGTTAGGTGTCATCAAGTCGGGTCTGATTCATAGCAACCCTCATAGGGCTTTCAATGGCTTCGGGATTGCTTTCATAATGGATTGCCACATCCTTCTCCCATTTTCAAGTTGCTGGGGATCAAACCTCGGTCCTCAGAGAGCATAGAGCAGCACTCTACCAAACGATCTAAACCCCAGCCCCATATACATATTAGCCATATTAAAATTCTAATACTCAATACATTCTGATAAGAAAAGATGAATACAAGTCACATTTGACTTCCATACTTACAAGAGCTCATACCACACACACTATTATCCTTCAATTCAACTTTCAGAAATAATACATAGCCATCATCGCTTCAGATGTGTATACATGTTTTGGCACCCCAAGTATATATATATCTTTCTCACTATGTTTCTGAGGCCGGCCTGGAACTTGCTATGTAGCTTAGGCTGGGCTCCAATTCATGATCCTCCTGCCTCAGCCTCCCAAGTGCTGGCATTACAGGCATGTGTCACCATACCCAGCTATGAAAATATTTTTAATATTTTATTTAACATGAAATAATGCTTACTTAAAATATTATCCAAAAAAGAGGTATTAATTAGAATTCATTAAGACAGCCACGGAAACCATGGTACATGCCTGTAATCCCAGCAACCTGCAAGGATGAGCCTGGAGGCACTAAAAGTTTGAGACTAGAGGCAGCCTGAACAATTTAGTGAGACCCTGTCACAAAAATAAAAAAGGTGGGGGTGATTAGGGGTGCAGCTCAGTAGAGAAGCATTTGCCTATCATGCACAAGGCCCTGGGTTTTATCCCCTAGGATTACAAAAAACAAAACAAAAGACAGTCAAGGAGTGGTTTGCTTTATGATACAAACCTACTGCAGCATGAAACTGAGATAAAGCATCAGCTAGCTGTCCAGCTGCAAGTAATTTCTTCCCCAATTCAAGATGTTTCTCAACATCTGCATTTACTCCACATTCAGCACCTAAAACCAAATAAAAAAAAAAAAAAGTCAGTTAACTTTCCATGAACAAAGATTTAATTCTAAAAAAAACAAAAAGTTAAAGATAATAATTATCTGGCTTAGTCATCTACTAAGAGGAGCAAAGACACAGAAGCTGAAAAATGCCCTACAGAAAATAACAATATAACACTAACAGTGCTTCATTTTGATGATTACAAGAAGCCCCAAAATATACCCATATACAACCTAACCAACCCAAAGAATATAACCAGTCAACAAAACAAAAAGAAAATTGCCTATGGTAGCAGTGAAAATATTTTGAACAATAAAATTAGAACAGCTTTGCTAGGCTGGACTCTCATCTTAACATTACGTAGTCTGCTATAATATTCAAGTTTATACTGAGCACCTTTAAAGCCCAAGGCACTGTTCTAGGTGTTTGGGATAAATGAACAACAGACAAAAAAACATGCCCTTCACCTTCTTCTAGTACCTGACATTATAATGGGAGGACACAGACAGAATAAATCAGTAAATTACATAGTACATCTGGTAAAAAGTGCTATGGAAAAAGTCAAGTATATCAGAGGGTCGCCTGCAGCCATAGCCCTGTGGCATCTGATCCCGTCAGATCTCAGAAGCTAAGCAGAGTCGGGCCTGGTTAGTACCTGGATGGGAGACCACCTGGGAACACCAGGTGCTGTAGGCTTGGGAGAAGGACCTGGCAACCCCCTCCCAAAAATCAATCTGCCATTGAAAACCCTATGAACAGCAGAGAAGCACTAACAATAGTGTTTCCCCTGTTGTGCAGAGGGTCGCTATGAGTCGGATACCGACTCGACAACTAACAACATCAGAGGGTCGGCGGGAAGCATGTAGTGGTACACAGAGGATTCAAGTGCAGGCCTCCTTCAGAAGCTGACATCTGAGGAAAACGTGAAGGAACTGAAGAACTCACTAGGCAGACATCTAGTAAAAGAGCTTTCCAAGAAGGAAGACCACCTAGTGCAAGGGTCCTGAGTCAAGAGTATGCAGATATGTTCCAGAAACATCATGGAACCCTGGATGACTGCAGCAGAGCCAAGAATGAAAGTAATATCAGGTCAAAGAGCAGGCCTGCTTATGTATAGCTTTGGATTCTACTCATCATGAAAGAAGGTGCTACTGAGGCATTTTGAGTGAAATAACATGATCTGACAGAATGGGCCAATGATCCAAGAGTTGCCTCTCACTCTGAATTCCTCCTCCAGCAGGTGCACTGCAATAATGGACTGGAGATTTTAAACATTTCTCCTTGACAGTGAGCACAGTGTTATGCTTTGTTAGTAAAGGGTGCTAAAGAGAACTGCAGGAAGGATACCTCCTGGTTCTGTTTCCTGCGTTCTTCTTCTTCCTGGCTCCTGCTGCATGGTGTGTATGAGAAGGGCATCCAGTGATGCTCGGCCCCAGCCATATGCCCAGGGGCTCAGCCTCTCAGTGACCTGGCAGCCTCCGCCCAGGCACCACCTCCCAATAAGGACACCAAACACTCCAGCTTCACACACCCACGGCAGTGCCCAACTATCCCTACACACGAGTTGACCAGCTTTGGTTCACTTACAACTGAGATGGTTATTTCCTGTCTCCCCAACTACTGTGGGCCAGCTCTGGCCCCAGCAATTCAGGAAAAGACTCCACCATTAATAAACTAGAGCTGCAACAATACCTTATTCAATGAGGTTTGAACTTTAACCTTGAGGAAGGGGCCCCTCTTCTAAGCTGGCCTTTCCCTGGGACTATTTCTCTACCTGAGAACATCATTTAGCATTTTCTTTACATCTTTAGCTACTCTCCTAAACAATTCTTTTTGTTAAAAATTTACTTTCCAGTACCGGGGGATTGAGCCCAGGGCCTCCTGTATGCAAGGCAAGTGCCCCACCACTGAGCCACACTCCCAGCCCCCTTTTTATTTTGAGACAGAGTCTAAGTTACACAGGCTGCCCCTGGTCTCAAACTCAGGATCCTGCTGCCTCAGACACCTGAGTAGCTGGGGTCACAGGAGATTACAGGTGTGTGCCACTGAGCCCAGCTATAATTCTGTGTATTAAATGTCCCCATTTTAAATTACTGCGTTTTTTGTCTCCTGAATGGGTTCGGACTGATGCACAATTAGTACTAGTAGTGGTCCCAGAAGATGGACCACCAAAAAGGGGATTTGAGGATTGGTTTGGTTGTACCACTGAGCTTGAGGAGAGCTGAGCTGGGTCCCAATTAAGAAATGAAATACTAGTAATCCACAGCAAGTACTTGAATCACTGTTGAACTACCACATATGATCAACTGTAATGGAATTCTGAGACGGAATTCTGGCTTGAAAGGCCAAGCACCTGCTGTGATTGACTGTAAAGGCAGAAATAATGAAAAGAATGACTGTGACATGGAGTGGATTCCTTTGAATGCACAAAGGCACTTAGAGAAGAATAACATGCTCAGGTCTAACTCTCACCTCAAATCAGTCTGAGAGTTTCCGTAACTCTAAAATGATCTCTTATTTTTATAGTCACAGAGCTGATCTGGCTAAAACTCAACCCCAAAATTTAATTATGAGAGTTGCTGAATTAAAACTATAGTTGAAGCTGGCGGTGGCACACACCTGTAGCCCCAGTGACTCAGGAGGTTGAAGCAAGTTTGAGGCCAGAGGCAGCCTGTGCAACTTAGAGAGACCCTGTCACAAAATAAACAGTAAAAAAGGGACTGGGAGTGTAGCTCAATGGTGGAGCACTTGCCTAGCATGTGGGTTCGATCTCCAGTATGGAAAAAAAAAAAAAAAAACTATAGTTGATTCACAGTCTCATCAAGTTTCTCCCATTTAAATTAGGGCATAGATTAGTAGAGTATATTATAGTATGGTATGGTATTCTTACATTTGAAATGGGAACAGATATGTGTGGACCCAGGTCAGACTGACTTAAACCCCTAGGTCCTTCTGAGCCTCTCTTACCAGAAATCTCTTGTTTTTTCTTTCCTGAGGAAACTATCCTTTTACTGCTTAAAAACCCTATGGCAACCTTATAATAAGGGCAGATGCTTGAAAGGGGATATTCATCCCCCTCAAGACAAGCCATAACCACTTGCAGTGCCTCTTGACAAAAATGCTGTCACCTGAGGCTTGCAAGAACTTAAGCATGTATTTTCCCCTGGTAGCAATAAATGGCTTAGTATTTGCTAATTCAGTGCTCATGAAGACTTTATAGAACATAATTTCCTCAATCAATTGTCCTAGCTGTACTCTTCTTACTAATTCCCATTTTCATTTTATTCATAAATTGTTAGAATTAGTTTACAATTTAGTCTTTACATAACTGAATACTGAGTTGGACAGTGATGAGGTAGAGCAAAAATTAATATGGCCCGTGATGAGAACGTGACTGATGAAACCATGTGTCTTCTCAATTGGGGTACAGGTAAAAACTTCTTCACTTATAAGAATCATAGCTATATCTTGGCATACAGGAAATTGTCTTAGTCCACTTAGATGGCAACAGCAAAAACACCATAAACTTGATGACTAAAAAACAACATTTGTTTCTCACAGTTCTGGAGCCTGGGAAGTTCAAGTTCAGGGCACCACCAGATGAAATGTCTGATGAACACTCTTTCCTCATAAACTGGGCCTTCATGATGCATCTTCAAATCATACAAGGGACAAAGTTTTTCAGCCTCCTTTTACAGGGCCACTAATCCCAAACATGAGTCACCCAATCATTGCTGAAAGCCCTGTGTCACAATGAATAAGGTCTCAACACGTAAGTCTTAGGGAATCACCAACAGACCACAGGGAAAAGGGCTGTTTTGTTGTACTGGAATTCAAAAATACATGTAGAAAGGTACTGTCTTAGTGCATTTTCTATGGCTATAATGGAATGCCTGAGACTGGGTAATTTATAAAGAAAAGAGGTTTATTTTGGCTTAAAGTACTGGAGGCTGGGAAGTCCAAGAACAGGCAGCTGAATCTGATGAGGACCTCATGCTATTTATAAAGGCAGAAGTCAGAAAGTCAAGCAAGCACATGCAAAAGAGGCAAAACACCAGGGGTAACCTCACTTCATAACAACCCACTCCTAGCAGCCAATCCAATCCCATAAGAGCCAGAATTCACTCATTCCTGATGGATTTAATCTATTCATAACTCAAACACCTTACATGAGGCCCAATGTCCCAACATTGCCAACAATGAGGAATTAAGGTTCCAACACATGAACTTTTGGGGACACACTCACCACAGCAGGTACATATAGAAACTAAGTAGTCACAGCACTTTTGTATAATTAGAATAATAGTGAACTTTCTAGAGTGGTGGGGGGCATTGTACAGAAAAAAAAAAAAATACTGAACAGTGATTGCTTTGAATGGTACTATAGAAGGAGAAAGTGAATAGGGAATTCTCTGGGGTGCTGATAATGTTCTAATTTTGATAAAGGTCTGCCACCTTAGCCACAAATGAAGATTGTTGTTGTTTGTTGTTGGGTGCTGCCGAGTCGATTCCAACTCAAAACGATCCTCATAGGATTTTCAATGGCTGATTGTTTCAGGATTGCTTTGGCAATGCATCACCACGTCCTTCTCCTGACAAATGAAAACAGGGAAGGATGTTTCCAATTCCTACAATCTGAAATAGAATGAATATGCAATCAGGATGTACTAATAATTACTGGTGACTGGAATGCAAAATTTGAAAAGAAGGCTCAGTAGTTGGAAAATTTCGCCTTAGTGACAGAAACAATGTTGGAGATCACATGATAGAATCTGGTTAGATCAATGACCTTTACATTGCAAATATATTTTTTCACCAACATAAATGGTGACTATACACGTGGAATTTCCCAGGTAGAGTATACAGGAACCAAAATGACTCTATTTGTGGAAAGAAACACTGGAAAAGCTCAATATCAAATGGCAGAATGTTGTGTGTGGATCAGAATATCAACTGCTCATATGCAGGTCAAACTGAAACTGAAGAAAATTAGAACAAGTGTACAAGAGCCAAGGTATGATCTTGAGTATATCCCACCTGAGTTCAGAGACCACTTCAAGAACAGGTTTAATGCATTAGACACTAATGATAGAAGAACAGATAAGTTGTGGCATGATATCAAAGATATCATTCATGAGGAAAGCTAAAGGTAATTAATTAAAAAAACAGGAAAAAAGGAAAAGACCAAATTCCATGTTAAGAGACTCTGAAACTTGTCCTTGAATATTGAGCAGCTAAGGTGAATGGAAGACATGATGAAGTTAAAGAACTAAACCGAAGATTTCAAAGGGCAGCTTAAAAAGAAAAAATGAGACATTATAATGACACGTGCAAAGAACTGGTGACAGAAAACCAAAAGGGAAGAACACTCTGTTGTTCTCAAGATTAAAGGACTAAAGAAATAATCAAAGTATAGAGGGGCAACAGTGAAGAATTCTACAGGGAAAATATTAAATGACGCAGGAAACATCAAAAGGCAATGGAAGGAATACACAGAGTCATTATTCCAAAAATAAGTGGTGGAAGACCAACCATTTCAAGAAATTGTATATGAGGAACCAATGGTACTGAAAGAAGAAGTGGAAGCTGCCTCAGAGGAACTGGGGAAAGACGATGCTCCAGCAATTGATGGAACACCAATAAAGATGTTTCAACAAACAGATGCAGCACTGGAGATGATAACCTGAATATGCCAAGAGACTTGGAAAACCACTACCTGGCCAAGTGACTAGAAGAGATCCATATTTATGCCTATTCCCAAGAAAGGGGACCCAACCAAATGTGGAAATTATCAAACGATATCATTAATATCACATGCAAGCAAAGTTGTGCTAAAGATCATTCAAAAGTGACTACAGCAGTATGTTGACAGGGAACTGACAGAAAATCAAGCCAGATTCAGAAGAGGGTGTAGAACCAGGGACATCATTGCTGATGTCAGATGGATATCAGCCAAAAAATGAGAATATCAGAAAGATGTCTGTCTATATTTTATTGACTGTGCAAAGGCATTTGACTGTGTGGATCATAACAAATAGTGGATAACACTTCAAAGAATGGGAATACCAGAGAGCGTAACTGTACTGATGAAGAACCTGTACATGGATCAAGAGGCAATCATTCAAACAGAACAAGGTAACGCTGCTTGGTTTAAAGTCAAGAAAGCTATGCTTCAGGGCTGTATCTTTTCATCATACCTCTTCAATCTCTATGCTGAGCAAATAATCCAAGAAGTTGAACTTTATGAAGAAGAACTCAGCATCAGGACTGGAAGAAGACTTGTTAACAATCTGCATTATGCAGAATGACAAAACTGCTGAAAGTGAAGAGGATTTGAAACATTTACTGAGGAATACCAAAAAACGCAGCCTTCAGTATGGATTGTGCCTCAATATCAAGAAAACAAACTTAGTGATAAATGGAGAAAAGATTGAGGTTGTCCAAGATTTTGCTTTACTTGGTTCTACAATCAACACCCACAGAAGCAGCAGTCAAGAATCAAAAGATGCATTGGGGAAAACTATTGCAAAAGACCTCCTTAAAGCGTTGAAAAGATGTCACATTGAAGACAAAGGTGTGCCTGACTCATGCTGTGGTAATTTCAGTCCCTCCATATGGTTGTGAAAGCTGGACACTGAGTAAAGTAGACAGAAGAATTGATGCTTTTGAATTATGGTGCTGGAGACGAATATTGAATATACCATAGACTACCAAAAGAACCAACTGATCTGTCCTAAAAGTGCAACCAGAGTGCTCCTTAGAAGCAAGGATGGCTAGATTGCATCTTACATATTTTGTACATGTAGTCAGGAAAGGCCAATCCCTGGACAAGGACATTATGTTTGGGAGAGTAGCAGGTCAATGAAAAAAAAAAAAAAGAAAACCCTCAACTAGATAAACTGACATAGTGTCTGCAACAAAAGGATTAACCACATATAAGATTATGCTCCCGGCACAGAATGTGGGAGTGTTTCTTTCTGTTGTACATAGGGTTGCTATGAGTTGGACTCGACTCAAGGGCACCTAACAACAACAGGGGTTACATAGGTATGTGTGCTTATGAAAGTTCAGCAAGTACATACTTAAAAAATGGAAATTTCATTGTATATTAATTTTACACACAAAAGCATTGGTGATATACATGTTAAAATATGTAGGAACATGTATGCTGATATTCTTTGTAAATACATTCTTAAGACAAGATTAATACATAGAGAAATGCTCAGATGGATATGTGTTTAGAAAACAAGTATAATAAAATATTTGTGGTAGAATTAGGTGATGAGTGTCAGGGATGAACACTAAAATACTTTCAACTTGCAATACATTTAATAACACATTGGTGAAATATACACTATAGTGTTATCATGGAAGAATACACACAGGATGCTGTGATTTCACAAGTGAAACCACCTAACACCTACAGTTAAAGAAGATTTAAAACTCAGCCGCTAGTCATAGTTTAAGTCCTCAATAGTGACTACCGTTGTTGTTGCTGTTATTGTTAGGTGCAGTAGAGTCATCATAGTGACCCTATGTAGAACAGGTGAAACAGTATCGTTAGTGCTTCTCTGCTATACGTAGGATTTTCAACAGCAGATTGTTTTTGGGGAGTGGGTTGCTGGGTCCTTCTCCCAAGCCTACAGCATCTGGTGTTCCCAAGTGGTCTCCCATCCAAGTACTATCCAAGCTTGACCCTGTTTAGCTTCCGAGATCTGACAGGATTGGACGGCACATCGGTACTGCGGAAATAATTTTCTTTCTACCTCCCACAGCTCTTGACTGGGGCTCCCTGTAATGAAAGACAGATTAACAATAAAAAAACAAAAAGAGGATGTTTATTAACAGGAGTACCTCAAGTACACATGGGAGAAAACGCAGGAGAACTGAGTGTAGGTCTCAAAGAAAGAGTTTAAACTTCAGGCATAAAATACCATCATTTGCTGAAATAGGAAAACAAAGGGTAAAGAAACAGTTATGGCAAGATGGCCAAGAAAAGCACTAAAAACAAGGGTAAGACATGATGCAGATTTAAGTCAATGCCTTCTCAATCACATTTAAATTCCTCTATGACATCAAACAGATGAGAATTTCAGAGAAATAAACGCTCTGTATTGTAGCCAGCTGTCCTTGCCATCATGATTTAATAATTATGGAGTAGAACTCTTTAACTGTTGGGTGATTTCAATAAACAGCTAGGGAAGAAGAGGGAAAGCAAGAAGATATATATGCACTAATCCAGTAAACCAGATGACATGATGCTGGCTTGACTGTGGTGTAGTAGCAGTAGAAACAGATTGAAAAAAAAAAAGAAAAGAAAAGAAAAACCACAAACAAGAGAAAGAAGACTACACATGGCTTATACCAACAGTCTGAATGTGAAGGCAAATGAAGAAAGAGCTAGAGTGCAGGAGGATCATGAGATCAACTATTTGAGTGCTTAGCTGCATGTTCAGGTACCAAAACTAAATGAATTCATTATTTTATCTAATATGGGAAAAGCTGAATAAAATTCACTAAGCAAAGTATCCTTTTCAGCTTTCTATACTCCTAATCTGCGATTTCTATTGGGTGTCTTACTACATTAGCTACTTGTTGGACCCCTCCATACGTGCAATAGAAAAATAGGGAAATGGAAGGTGCTAGAGCCCAGGACACACCACACCAAACTATGACTGCAGGAAACCAGAATATATGACCTGAAACACAGCTTTTTGGCACAGTTATTATTTCAAGCTGAGAAACTAAAAACACAGGAACTTCTCTGAAAAATCTCTTTAATAAAGGGATTTTATATCTATAAAGGAAATTTTCATTAATGAAGGTATCTATGCCAGAAAGAAATTGACTTTTATTAACTAAGAGACTTAGATGCATAACAAAGCAACTTTTATTCACCATAAATTTCCTCTCCTCACTCTCTCATAATTTTTCATCCCTACCACCCAGTCCTCCCCAAGTCCTAAATCCCTGTTCCTCTCTATAGCTCAGGATGTTATATAAGCTTCAATAATATGACCCTTTTCTTCTTCTTTTTTTTTTTTTTTTTCCGGTACTGGGGGTTGAACCCAGGGCCTCGTGCTTGTATGCTTTGCAAGTGCTGGACCACTGAGCTGCACCCCTAGCCCATTTTTTCACTTTTTAGAGATAGGGTTTCACTAAATTATGCAGACTGCCTCCGGTCTTGAACTTGCGATCCTCCTACCTCCACCTCCTGAGCCGCTGGTATTACAGGTGTGCGCCACTGCACCCGGCTTAATCTGACCCTTTTTTCAGTCTCATATTTTAGTGGAACTCTCACACATATGTGCAAATGTCTATAATTAAAATATTTTTTTCTCTTGTTGCTATATCTTATGTCAATTTAATTCATAGCCCAGTCAAAGAACCTGGAAAGGTAGGAGGAATTGTTTTTCCCCTCCCTGAGAATTTGGCAACCATGAAGGAATCTCACTGGCCAGGACCAGCTTGCTCAGGATCAGCTACAGCTGCAGAATTCCTAGATCTCTGACAGATAGCTGACCAAAGGTAAGATTTCTTACCAAATCAGTCCCCCAGATCTCTGCCTGCAGGGTAAGTTTATCGCTGTCTTTTTCTCCTTATAAATTTAGATTAACATTCATGTGAACTAGTATGTACTTGTACTCTGCCTATGCTTTTGGTATTATGAGTACTCGCTTTTTGATCACCCGTATAAATTTGCTATTCCAGCCACCCTCAAAGACTGACTAGTGCATTCAGTTACCAAGAGACCAGTATCTGTTTAGACAAATTTTGACATGGGCCCCCAAAACAAATAACCCGGTAAGGTTTTCCTTTAAACTTGCTTTAGGTCTTCAGGGTTTTACTTTGTGACCAGTGAGAATATTCTCTATGGCTTCTTCCAGTCAGTCGGCACAAATACCAGCCTAAGTCGGGCAGCCAAATAGGCTAGCAGCCCAAGGCACAAAGTGATAAGCAGCACCCTGCTTTTCTAACCATGCCAACTCTCAGGGAAGTTTGTCTTAATAAAAGGTCCCAATCCGTGTGGATAATGGTCATTTCAACCTTTGTTGCTTGGTTAGTGCTGGGAAACTCTCATCTCAGTAGCACCTGACCAGCGTCCCTGATTAGCAGGTCTGTGACAAGAGACACTCCCACTTTCTAAGGATACTGGAAACATCGTGTTCACAAACATTACTCTTATCACCTGTGACGATAGAAGCATTTGCTTTTGCAGGCTATATCTGGGAATAAAGTTTTGGGATCACAGGGCTGCACTCACATCACACATTTTGGGAACACCATCTGCAACCACAGTAAAGACTTATTCTATGTCTGGAAAGTTACCTGTTGGTCTTTCCATAAAACAGCTTACTGGATTAAGATTAGAATAAATACATTGTTGAGGATCCAAAGACAGATCCTTTGAACTGGAAAAAAACCTGTAAATTTGAAAAAGGTTGTAGAAAACCCTCCTCCTAAATAGCCTTTTATTGGTAACCATGAGAAGATAAAATCGAAAAGAGGACACAAAGAAGCATAATGGGTAGCCTCAGGGACTCCCTGAGCCAGAATGAAAAGCAGAAATCAGACCTTTTTAAAACAAAAATTAAAATGCATAGCCACCACATATCACCCTTCTCCATTTTCTCATACTCTTATTCCCAAACCCCTGTCCCTGATCATACAGAAGAGCTTCTGAATCTCAAGGCCCCTGGTTTAAATTTATCTCCTCAAAATCTAGCTCCATTTCCTCAGCAAATTTCCTTACCCCAGGAGAAAAACATTACAGTGGCACCTTAGCAATCAACCTCAACCATTGTGAAAGGCTGGCTAAGTGCCAGTCAGTTCAAGAGCCAAGCACTTTTTCCCCATGAGAAATAATGTAAATGTATCATATATTCTCAATTATAATCCACACCCTGTTGACAGTTTTAGAGGGATACAAAATCAGATATCAATTAGAAATGCACACAATTCTAATCATATCTGATTTTGTAGCCCTCAAAAGTTGTTCAAAGGATATAGAGTAGAATCGAGAATATACAGTATTTATTGGTTCCAGTATCATATTGAGGGCTGGGATTTAGCTCAGTTGGTAGAGCACTGTGCTGCAGTCTCTTAGGTCCCAAGTTCGATTCCCAGCACCGCAAAACTGAGAGAAGGACCTAGCAATCCACTCCCAAGGCTATCCCGAAACAGTCTGCCATTGAAAACCCTATGAGGGTCACTATGAGTTGGATACCCACTCAACAGCACCTAACAACAACAACAACAGCATGATATTGAACAGCTAATTCAGATACATGTATGCCACTCACACACTTAGCAATAAGTTCTTTTTTAAATTCAACTGGAGCTGGGTACAGTGGTACATACCCGTAATTCCAGCAACTTGGGAGGCAGAGGCAGGAGGATCCTGAGTTCAAGGTCAGAGGCAGCCTGCGTAACTTAGCATGACCCTATCTCAATATAAAAATAAAAAAGGGGAGGGGTACAGCTCAGTCGTAGAGTATTTGCAAGGTACACTCAAGAACCTGGATTCAGCCTCCTTTTATTGCAAAAAAAATTAATAAAAATAAAAATTTAAAATAAATTCAACTGTTCTGTTTTCCTCTTTCCTTGACTTTTAACTAGAAAACTTTCTTGGGTGCCATGATGACCCTCTAATACACAAGCATAAATACGCTCACACACAAAGAAAAACCAACCCATGAGGTTGTGAACACAGCACCAGGATAGGTCTTTACTGCTTGGAATTAACCCAAACAGTTTAATATGCAATTCTTGGTCTAAGAGTACCTGTTCTTTTTTTGTGTGTGTGTGGGGGGGGTACTGGGCATTGAACCCAGGCCCTCACGCTTGCATGTTCTGCAAGTGCTGGACCACTGAGCTGCACCCTCAGCCCATTGTTTTACTTTTTTGAGACAGGGTCTTGCTAAGTTACACAGACTGCCTCTGGTCTCGAACTTTCGATCCTCTTGCCTCCACCTCCCCAGCTGCTGGGATCACAGGAGTGTGCCACCGTGCCCAGCTACCTGTTCATTATTGATCCTTTCCCTCCCATAGTCAGCTATTGCTTTACCACTTGTCTAGTTTTTGTGTTCTGAGAGCTTGCCTTGCTTTCTGCCTATTTGGAACACATGAGTTATCAGTATACATGGCTAACCAAAAGATTAGGAGCCCCCAAGAATATAGCAGGAAAGGAATGTTAGCTCCACCCCTTTTGTGGAAATACACCAACGGTTGTCAACTCTGGAAAGTTGTCTAAATCTTTCTTTCTTTCTTTTGGTTAACATGAGAAGTGGTGCTGAGTTTTGATAAGGTTGCATGTTTTTGTTCCCTGTTTAGAGAAATCTCATACACTCACGGTTAAACCATAAAAGGCTTACTGGTTTTGGTCTTGAGTTATTTGATTATGTATATTTAATGATTTATAACTTTGGTTTAATAGTTGGTTTCTGACATTCAGAGCCTAACAGGTACTTTTAGAAGTCCTTCTCTCCTGAGCTAAGGTGAAATTGAATATTCAGACAGAAACAAAAGGATTAAAATATTCTAAAGATTATTGTTGCTGTAAAGTGTCGTCCAGTTGGTGTCTGACTCATAGCGACCCTACATACAACAGGCAAAACACTGTTGTTAGTGCTTCTCTGCTATTCATAGGATTTTCAATGGCTGAGTTTTTGTTTTTGTTTTTGTTTTTTGGGAGTGGGTTGCCAGGTCCTTCTCCCAGGACTACAGCACCTGGTGTTCCCAGATGATCTCCCATCCAAGTACTAATCAGGCCAAACCCTGCTTAGCTTCCAAGATCTAAGGGGATCAGATGGCACAGTGGTATGGCTACAGGCTATGATGTATGATATTTACTTCTAAATCATCCTAAAGAAGAAGATGAGAGAATAGATAACATTGGCTATGGGCTAATAATATTTGAAGCTATGACATGTGCAAGGAGCTGGAGGCAGAAAACCAAAAGGGAAGAACAGGCTCTGTGTTTCTCAAGCTTAAGGAAGTGAAGAAAAAATTCAAGCCTCGAGTGGCAGTAGTGAAAGATTCTACAGGGAAAATATTAAATGATGCAGGAAACATCAAAAGAAGATGGGAAGAATACACAGAGTCATTATACAAGAAAGAATTGGTGGATGATCAACCATTCCAAAAGGTTGCATATGAAGAGGAACCAATGGTGTTGAAGGACGAAGTGGAAGCTGCCTTGAAAGAACTGGTGAAACACAAGGCTCCAGAAATTGATGGCATACCAATAGAGATGTTTCAGAAAACAGATGCAGCACTGGAGGTGTTAACATGTTTATGCCAACAGATTTGGAAAACTGCTACTTGGCCAACTGACTGGAAGAGATCCATATTTGTGCCTATTCCCCAAAAAGGGGATCCAACTGAATGTGCAAACTATCGGACAATATCATTAATATCACACACCAGCAAAATTCTACTAAAGATCATTCAGAAGCGACTTCAGCAGTATATAGACAGGAAATTATCAGAAAATCAAGTGGGATTCAGAAGAGGGAGGGGAACTAGGGACATCATTGCTGATGTCAGGTGGATATTAGCTGAGAGCAGAGAATATCAGAAAGATGTCTATCTAGGTTTTATTGACTACACAAAAGCATTTGATTGTGTGGATCATAACAAATTTTGGATAACACTTCGGAAAATGGGAATACCAGAACACCTAATTGTGCTCATGAGAAATCTGTACATGAACCAGGAGGCAGTTGTTCGAATAGAACAAGGAAATACTGAGTGGTTTAAAGTTGAGAAAGGTGTGCGTCAGGGCTGTATACTTTCACCCTATCTCTTCAATTTATATGCTGAGCAAATAATCAGAGAAGATGGATTTTTGAAGAAGAACGCATCAAGATCGGAGGAAGACTCATTAACAACCTGCATTATGCAGATGACACAACTCTGCTTGCTGAAAGTGAAGAGGATTTAAAAATTTACTGATGAAGATCAAAGATCATAGCCTTCAATATGGGTTACGACTAAACATCAACAAAACAAAA
>VMDO01002124.1:25621-79796 GCA_007922755.1 Pedetes capensis
CAACACCCGTGGAAGCAGCAGTCAAGAAATCCAAAGACGCATTGCTCTAGGAAAAGCTGTGGCAAAAGATCTCTTTAGAGTATTGAAAAGCAAAGATGTCACATTGAAGACGAAGGTGCGTCTGACTCATGCCATGGTATTTTCAGTGGCATCATATGGTTGTGAAAGCTGGACATTGAACAAGAGAGACAGAAAAAAATTGATGCTTTTGAATTGTGGTGCTGGAGATGTCTATTGAATATACCATGGACTGCCAAAAGAACCAACAGATCTGTCCTAGAAGAAGTACAACCAGAGTGCTCCTTGGAAGCAAAAATGGCCAAACTGGGTCTTACATATTTCGGACATGTAGTCAGGAGAGAACAATCCCTGGAGAAGGACATCATGTTTGGAAGCGTGGCAGGTCAACGCAAAAGAGGAAAACCCTCCACCAGATGGATTGACACAGTGTCTGCAACAATGGGCTTAAACATAAATAAGATTGTTTGCCTGGCACAGAATCGGCAAGTGTTTCGATCTGCTGTACATAGGGTCACTATGAATCAGACTCGACTCGACGGCACCTAACAACAACAACAACAGAGTTATTGTGAAATTAAACAAAGTAATATATGTGAAAGTGCTTAGTAAATACTAAGCCAGGGCCATGGATTGCTAGTATCAGTATTTGCACTATCATTATTGGGCTAACTAGAGAACACATCCTTTGTGTATTTGCATGGAGGCTGTAACTCATCTTCTCTTTAGAGTATCAGGTGACCAAGTTTAATAGCTCAACCTAATCACAAAAAATATATCTTTAATTGTCATGTGTTAAATATTATTTGTGAGACACTGTGCTTCTATTAAAAGAGAAGACAGAAAATCTGTGTTGTGGGTGCCAGATTCTTCCCCACTGCTTATTATATTTAATTCTTAGTATAGATTTGTATCCCCCACATGTCTGTCAGCTTGTCATGCTGTGGAGGCTTGTGTGTTGCTGTGAAGCTGAAAGCTACGCCACTGGTATTTCAGATACCAGCAGGGCCACCCATGGTGGACAGGTTTCAGCTGAGTTTCCAGACTAAAACAGACTAGGGAGAAGTACCCAGCAGTCCACTCTCAAAACAATTAGTCATTGAAAACCCTGTGAATAGCAGAGAAGCACTGTCAAATATATTGCTGGAAAATGAGCCTCCCAGGCTGGAAGGCATTCAAGAAACACCTGGGGAAGAGTTACCTCCTAAAGTAGAGTCAACCTTAATAACGAGAATGTAGTAAAGCCCCTGGGACCTCCTTTTGCTGATATGGCATGACTCGAAATGGCATGCTGATATGGCATGAGAAGAAACATAGTGACTGCAACAATGGGCCCAAACATTAAAATAATCATGTGCATGGCACAGTGTTGGGTTGCTATGAGTTGGATTTGACTTGAGGACATCTAACAACAACAACAACAATGTTGTATAATAGGTATTATTATTCCGATGTAATGGCACAGAAATTACTTGCTAAAAGTCACCTTTTTTACATGCCAGAGCTTGGATTTGGACTATGCCATCTGTCTGTCTGACTCCAGGGCTTATACTCTTTGGCCTGATAACTTGCTATCTCTCTGTCGATGGGACTTTAGATGGGCAATGGGTCAAGAGAATAGGCAGAAGGTTTTAGAGGAGAGGAGGCAGGAAAGCATAACTTATTATGTACATCAGTTAGCTACTGCTACATAACAAACTACCCCCAAATGTAATGGCTTAAAATATTGACATATACTTAGCTCTTGAGTTTATGCATCTAGAACAGCCTCATGCATGCTCCTGTGGTCAGACATGGATCAGCTGTGTGTTTATTTGTTGATCTTGGCTGGGGTTTCTTACCTGCCTAAGCCCTCAGCTGGGACAATGTGGCTGACTCAGCTCTGCCTCATCTAGTCTCTTATCATCCAGCAGGCTAGCCTGGGCTTGTGAAAGAGAGCTGAGTGGGTAAGACCTCTTGGTGCTTAAACTCAGAACTGGCCCACTGTCACTCCTGCTGGCTAAAGAAAGAAACAATATTTCTGTTCTATGTTCTGCTTGTTAGGTGCAGTGCAATCTCCATTCTTAACTGACATGAAAGCTTTTAATAATCCCCTTAACACTTCTCTGAGATGAAAACCACCTGTAGCCCCACTTTACAGGTGAGGATATTGATTTACAAAAGGATTAAAGGAATTTGCCCAAAGGGGCAGAACTGACGAGTGTCAGAGTCAAGATTAGAACCCAGAATCCACTCTCTTAATCAGTTGTGCCTTGCAGTGAGGTCTACTTGCTGCATGGTTGGTTCTTCCCTGAGGAGGGACAGAAACCAAAGCGAGGGAAGGAGATGGGATAGGTTACACAGCGCTGAATGCCTGCCTGTGCGGCTCTGGCAGGTGGCCAAGTTAGCTAACTTAGGTGACCTCGTTCTCCTGAGAGGTGCAAGGAGGTGCTGACGGAGGGGAGGGAAAGAGCCCTGGAGGACGGCATAGCCCAGCCCAGGCCAGTGGGCCCCACGTCCCTGGAGACACTCGTTCTGTTGCATTTAATTTTTTAGAGAGGTCCTCTGTCTGGGACTTCCGTGTCTGGCTCCTTCAGAGGACTGTTTGTCTGGAAAGAGCTGGGAAGCCCTTGGACCTTGGAGGCCCCGCGGGCTGCCGCGTCAGCTCAGCATTGTCACCAAAATAGCCCTTCTCGGGAAGGCAGGTACTTCCTCCGGCTGTGTTTCCCCTCCAGCCCCGCCTGGCCTCAGAAGAACAGAGGCTCCGACCGACTCCGTGCAGGACTGGGACGTGGCTGCCGAGAGGGCTTCGTAGGGACTGACGGGAACAAAGGGAGGAAATGAATATGCAGTATTAGTAATTATACTGTACGCGTCCCAATTTGTATTTCAATATGTCATTTCCATAATAAAACTGCCGAAGCGAGTAACTAATGACATGGACTCATGTCAGGGAGTTGGGGGCGGAAGACGGCCCCCCTCCCCGCTTTCTTTTCCCTAATAGCAAAATTGCCTTCAGTGAGAAACTCTTCCCCGGCAGGCTGGCTGTTTACTAGGCAGATGTATTCCAGGAGATGAAGCTATAGCCCAAACTTTTTATGGAAAAGGCATCAGGGTTGACTGATCAACCACTGGGGTTCCCTTGTTGCAGAACTGTGTGGAGTTATGCTCCGGGGCAGGGGTGTGGCCTGCAGGACCCCCAGACTAGATTAGAACAAACTGAGATATGTTTTGGGCTTTGAAGAGCCCGACAGATAAAAGTAGGAGCTAGCCACAGCCTTGTGCATTTGGCTGCCCGGCTTAAGGCCCCTGAACCTATTACAATACTTAGACCCCTATGCCTTTGCACCTACTGGGCCTTCCACTGGGAGTGCCTTTTCTCTTTTGTTTGTTTGTTTGAACTTGGCATGATGTCATCTCCCTGGGAGGTAGCCCCGGCCACCAGTTCCCAGCACAAGAGTGCATATTTTGGAGGAATCTGCTCTCTACAAGCCCTGAGCTTACACCTGCAGCCCTAACTATGTCGTTGTTGTTAGGTGCTGTCACATCAGTATCCAACTTATAGCAACCCTATGTACAACAGGCTAAACGGTGTTGTCAGTGCTTCTTTGCTATTCATAGGGTTTTCAATGGTAGATTGTTTTTTGGGAGTGGGCTGCTGGGTCCTCCTCCCAATCCTAACTATACCACTGTGGTAATTGTTACAGACCTAAGGGCAAAGAGAGGTAGTTCAGGAGCCCTGGGCAAAGGCCCTTCAGGGAGAGGGCAAGAAGAAGCAACTGCAAGAATTTTCTCCACCTCCCCAAACTCCCCGGTCAGGTCAGACTCCTCTAGCTTTGCCCAAAGCTCTTTTCTTCATTTCTAGATGGACTAGAATGTAATCTTTGGGAAAAATAACAGAATCAGTGTCTGGGCATGAAGAAATAATAACAGGGCCCCCATAATTGTGTGGTGTATTACCAATTACAGAGCCTTTTGTGGACACTGTGTCAACCGACTTTCTCATAACAGCACTGTGAGGTGAGGAGGCAGGTCTTATAATGATTTTCATCTCACAGAGGAGGAAGCCAAGGCCCCAGGAATAAACTATCTGTCCAGGTGGCATAATGCAAATGTGTGTTTGCAGCTGAGACTTGAACTCAGGTCTCTAATTCCAGCTCCGGGCTTCTTCGCACTGATAAGGAACATGTCAAAGGTGATTTCATAAAGCAAGCTGTTAGCAGACTGAGATGTTATCATAGTCCCAGAACCAGAGGGCTTGAGTTACCTTTTACTCTTTTTTTTTTTTTTTTTCCATGCTGGGGAGCTGAACCGAGGGCCTCAGGCATGCTTTTTGCAGGTGCTTAATCACTGAACCATACCCCTACCCCATTTTTTACTTTGCATTTTAAGACAGGGTCTTGCTAAATTATGCGGGCTGCCTCTGCCCTTAAACTGGCAATCGTCCTGCCTCCATCTCCCAAGTCACTGGGATGAAAGGCGTGGACCACAGCACCCAGTCTTGGGTTAAATTTATTTTACTTTATTTTATTTATTTTTTACTTCTATTTATTTATTATTTTTATTGGCAATTTTTAATATACATCTTAATTTGTCTCATTATGACATTACCATTACATGCATTTCATTGGACATTCCTCATATTAATTTCCACTTTATCCTCTCATGACCAATTTTTTTTAGGAGACAATACAAAAAGATTAAAAACAATATAGAAGCCGGCACGGTGGCTCATGCCTGTAATCCTAACAACTCAGGATACTGAGACAGGAGGATCCCAAGTTCAAGGCCAGAAGCAGCCTGCATAACTTAGGCAGAACTTACCTCAAAATAAAAAGTAAACAATGCATTGGGGGTGCAGTTCAGTGGTAGAGCACTTGCAAAATCTTATGAGATGCCCTGGGTTCAACCCCACCCCCCCAAGTACCAGGAAAAATATATAGAGAGAGATAGAAAGAACTTGCCTTTTCTGAAACTAATGTTGGATAAATATTCTTTAGAAACACTCTTTAGTGAATTTTGATCTTAGAACCAGAAGTTTGGGACAGAATGTAAGAAAATGAGAGAAGTTCTCTAGCCAAGACCCCCAAAACACAAGTTTTTCAAATTGAAGAATTATACAACATAGTTCAATCTTTTAATTCCTCAACATCTCCCTTTCCATCTATTATCTAATCCCCTCAGCCAAAAACTAGATTGAAGATTTATCTTCATTAGAAAACAAAATAACAACAAAATAAGCAGACAAGAAAACTCTTCTCTTACCCCTCTCTCCTTTTCTGGTATACCCTACCGATATAGAGAGCGCGCTCTCAAAATCTCCACCTCTCCTACACAGTTGCTTCCTCCGGACCCTCCCTTCCTCCCCCCTGGACTGCTGTGTCAGCCTCCTGAGTGGTTTCTCATCTTCAGCTTTTCTTGCTTGGCCTCTCCTGGCCACTACTCACCATGGTGAGATCTCCCAAACTCCAGGTTACAAACAAACACCCGTCCCCAACTCATCCACCCCTGCTCTTTTCACTCAACCTTACTACTCCTGGGATTGCCAGCCAAAGGGTCTTTTTATTTTTTTTTTTTCTGGTACTAGGGGTTGAACCCAGGGCCTCACACTTGCATGCTTTGCAAGTGCTGGACCACTGAGCTGCACCCCCAGCCCAGTTTTTTACTTTTTGAGACAGGGTCTCGCTAAGTCACGCAGACTGCCTCTGGTCTCAAACTTGCGATCCTCCTGCCTCTGCCTCCGGAGCCGCTGGGATTTCAGGTGTGTGCTACTAGGCGCGCCCGGCCCAAAGGGTCTTCATGGGAGTTGTCCAGTCCTTCCCATAAGCTCCACTCCCTGCTGACCTCTGTGGGGATAGAAGGAGGGAGCAAAAGAGGTGGTAAAGGGTTGTATCTAAATCATAGACTTTGTTGACAGAGCTACTTGTGTATGCATAGAATTGTCTGGAGAGATCCACAGGAAAACAAGTGGATGGATGATGGAGGGTCATGGAGCAAAAGGGAGACATCCTTGTTTATTGAGTTACTAAGTCGATACCGTCCAAAGCATTAGGATGCATCAGTATAGCCACAGTATATCTCTCTGGGTACTGTCTGGTTTTTCCCTGTGTGAGTTCCCTTTTCAAAATCAAAATAACTATTTTAATAAATAAAATAGAAGGAAAAAGTACATCCATACTATTAAATCCTATGTGCCTATTTATTATATAAGAATTAAATGAACATAGAAATATATTTTATATAGGAAATAACCAAATTGGGGAGGGGAAATAATGTAGAGGGGTAAAGAGGGAGAGGAAAATCTCAAAATACAGGATGCAACTATATGAACGCATGAAAAAATAGGAGAAAGGAAAAAATCAGTGAGACTATAACCATGATTGCACAGGATTTTCATTGCATATTAATTAAAATTCCTACTTATTTTTCTTTTCTTCTTTAGATTATACTGTTCTGTGAAATATGTCAGATGATGAATGTTAAGCAAAAGTGATTTAATAGGTGCATAATGGATACAGCAAATAACTTATTACTCTGTACTCTGCCAACATTTATAAATAAAATAAAATAATAAATCTCCCTCTAAATAACAAAAAAGAAAAAAAAAGAAAGAAAATAACCAAATCACAGTGTGTATATATTATTTTGCTTTCTCTGTGTAAAAAAGTGTATGCCTACAAAATTCCATGCACACATGTGTAGAAAAATCTAAGTATTGTGATGGAGGGTGGTAGAGAAGGAAGAATTGTGCTTTTTACTATTTTGTATATGTTTATATCATTCCAAATGTTTATGTGTAAGAGTAAATAAGTGGTTATATTAAACAAGACCTGAGGCCACAGCTGGTCTCAGAGTTCTTCTCCTGGGGAGGAGGGTTTCCACAGACCCCTGCAGGGTGTTTCAGCCCTATATTTGGCGGGGCACCCCAAATCTCGTCAGAGCTCAAGAGCTTCTCTTCTGTGGAAATTTGAAAGCCTGCTGGCTCTGGAAACTGAGATTGCTGTACCTGCAGATAAGACCAAAGGCCGCAGGAAGGCTGAAGTGGGTGGGAGAGTCTCAGGGGCTGCAAGAAGCCACATTGCCCATGCTGTCACCCGGGCCCCTGCTCCAGGAAACAACAATGAAAGATATTGGCAACTTTGACACGGAGGAAATTGCTTTCTTCTATAGGAAAGAAGAGCTCTGTTGCGAGGACAAAAAGCCACTTGCCCTGACAAAACGCTTCATTAGGAGATAAACCAGGGAGCAGTGAGTGGGAGGGGCATCATCTGCCAGGGATCCCAGCGCTGTCCTCTGTGTCCCGTGGCCAGGGCTGACCAGGGCTTCGCAGGCTGCCAGAGAAGCGGTGTGTGAGCAATCACAGTCTGGGCTCCCTGGGAGCCGGGACAAGCCACTGAATCTGTCAGGACCTTCGTGCACTCATCTATAACCTAGCAACTGTAATCTCCCCCTCACCAGGGATGGAGAAGATTAGGGGAGACTATGTGTTTTAAATTCTCAGCGCAGTGCCAAACACCTGGTCACTGCTTAGTGGGGTGTCCTTGTCAACCACTTGCTGCCTGATGTCTCTGTGATTATTACACAGGCAACTCACACCGTGGCTCAGGCCATGGGCTCCGGGGTCAGACCACCTGGGTAAGATTCCTCACTTCCCCCATCCCGTTACTAGCTGTGGGCTTGGACAATCTCTTGAACTCTATGTGCCTTAATTTACTTATCAATAAAATGGGAATAATGCTAGTACTGTACTTACCTCAAAATTGTTGCTAAGAACAAAATTGTTGGGTGCGATGGCTCACGCCTATAATCCCAGCAACTCGAGAGGTAGAGGTAGGAGGATCGCAGGTTTGAGGCCAGAGGCTGCCTCTGTGAAACCTTGTCTCAAAATAAAAATTAAAAAAAAAAAAAAGTAAGAAATGGGCTGAGGGTGCAGCTCAGTGATAGAGTACTTGGAAAGCCTGCAGGAGGCCCTGGGTTCAATCCCTAGCAAAAAAAAAAAAAAAAAAAAAATCTTACTGATTACCCATTAAGTAATAGGTGTCTTGCCCATAGTGGTCAGCATCTGGGGCTATTATCAATAGCAATGATAATAACTCCGGGCAAGCATGTCCTGAGAGCTCTGAGTTTTCATTCCCATCAATCATTCTCTCGCTGTCCACTTTTGTTCGGTTAGAAGAGAAGGAACAGGACATCCCTTCTTTGCGTGTCCAGACAGCTAAAACAGGGAGGGAAGAGATTATGTTCCATGCCTTGAGTTGAGACCCAACACCCTCATTCCCTGGTTTCAGGACAAACCTTCTTGTCTCTAGACATGGATTTATGGCAGTCTGGCCAGCCAGCCAGCCAGTGATATAGACAGAGTGCCCTCTTGCTGTGCAGCCTTAAGGAGGTCCCACAGGTGGAGGATGGCAACCACTCAGGAGGCTGAGTGGAATTTGAAAACAGAGATGGTCCGTGGGCACTGCCACCACTGAAGTTGGCCAACCTGAAAGTCTGAGATCTGTGTCTGTCCTGGTGGGTTGGTACCATTCAGACTTGGGCTGAGCTGTGTTTAACAGTCACTCCATCCCTAACGGGGCACATTGCCCCTTTAGGGATATTGTGGGATATTTAGGGATAGAGTGGGATATTGATGCTCTCTGCAAATTGCCCTCTACTGTGGTGTCAGTACTTGGGGAGCACCCAATCCCTGAGGGCCAGCAGTAAATGTTACAGGGGAATGGTCCATTAAAAGGGCCACGCCACTGACATCACCGTCTCAGACACCCACAACTAAAGTGCCAACTGCAAACTAGGTGTGGTGGGGTACACCTGTGATCCCAGCCCTTGGGAGGTTGAGGCAGTGTGATCACGAGTTCAAGTCCAGCCTGGCTACATAGTGAGATCCTTTCTCAAAAAAAAATCGATTGTCAGCCAAAACCGTAAGCAGCAGTCAAAGGCTCATTGGAATTGGTTGGGCAGCACCTTGAATATTAGAACATCACCCAAATGATGGAGACACTGGGTGTTGGGAAGGAAGGTAGGAAATGGTCAAGTTCACACACGGCCAATAGGAACAAATAAACTGCAGGGTAATTCCACAAAACCTTTCCATAGTCTTAAAGATGTGCAAATGTGTACCCAGCTAATCCCTTCTAGGAATGCATCCTGTGGAAGGAATTTAGGATACCGGCAAAGATTTTGCTACAGGGTGTTTATTGTAACATTATTTACAGCAGCAAAAAATATTTGGAAATAATTTAAATGCCCACCACTGGGAGCCTGATTAAATAAATATAGTACAACCATACAATAGGATATTGTGCAGCCATTAAAATATTGTAAATGCATACTCATTGACCTGGAAAGATGCTCAGGATTCATTATGGAGCAGGAGGAAAACAAAGATGGGGGTTGGAAAATAGCCTGTATGGTATGGTACCATTTTCTTTAAAAATTAAGTATATATATATATATATGCACACATATATGTATTTTGTAGCTAGGGAAAGCATTCTTTTTTTCTTTCTTACTTTCTTTTCTTCTTTTTTTTTTTTTGGCTGTACTGAGTAGGTTAAATGCAGGGCCTAACGTATGATTTTGCAAGCACTCTACCACAGGCCTGCACTCCTAGCTCATATTTATTTATTTTTTCGAGACAGGGTCTCACTAATTACTCAGATCGACTCTGGCTTTAAACTTGCGATCCTCCTGCCTCCACCTCCCGAGTCACTGGGATTACAGGTGTGCACCTTAAGGCCGAACTGGGAAAGCATTCTTTTAAAAACTTGCTAAAGGAACATGTAAGGTAGTGTTTTATGTAGAATGTTAGTACATTATGGTAGTATATAGCTTTTGACATAATCTGTTTTTACTTTTCCCTGGAAGGAGGGTGGGATAAGAACAAACTAAGGCCCTTAAGGCAATCCTGAAACAATCAGCCATTGAAAACCCTGTAAGGGTCATTATGAGTCAGACCAGACTGGACAGCACCTAACAACAACAACAACAACAAGGCCCCTAAGTGGAAAAATAGATGTGTTTTTTAGTATATATCAACTAAAACATGTGGTCATTAGCAACTTAGATTTGCATTACTTTTTTTGATGGGGGTGGGAAGTGGGGATTCAGGCAGGGTCTTGTTAAATAGCCCATTCAGCCCTCAAACTCAGCAACCTTCTGCCTTGGCCTCTTGAATGCTGGGATTACAGGAACGTACCACAACATCCATCTTGGATAACTTTTATTACCTCTTTCCCCCCAATTGCTGTATTTCTACTTTTGTTTTCTATTTCTGTCTTGTCTGTCTGTCTGTCTTTCTTTCTTTCTTTCTTTCTTTCTTTCCGTCTTTCCTTCTTTCTTTTTTTATTTGACTAATGGTAATTCAAGTTAAAAACCAGATGACTCCAAGAGCTGGCGGGAAGCAGAGCAGAGCAGAGAGAGCACCAAACTCCAATTGCTTCAGAATCTCATTTTCAGTCTCTCAGGGACCACAGCCCCTGACTTTTCCATGGACTTTCTTGGACACATGCCAAGCCCCCTTTTGTATGGTTGCATCTGCTTAGGGTGATGGAGTGAACATGTACATTTTGTTTCTAGGCAGACCTTGGGTCTCTGCCATGCGGCTACCTCATTTTTGGTAAGACTGAAAAAGAGAAAAGGGAAAACAACAACAACAAAGGAAGTCAAAGCCACTGCTGTGCTTGAGGGCTGTGACTAAGAAGCAGAGATGATGGCTGCTGGTCCCAGTGTACACATGTGTATGTATGTGTAGACGGTGCCTGAGTGATGACAGTTCAACGGAAGATTTTCCATCTTTACCATGGGGTAAAAGTGATACGTATTGGGTGGAAAGTGTACTTCAGATATTGACTAGCAATATACAGTCAGATACTCTTCCGTGATGCTGGGCTGTGGCAGTGAGATTCAGTGTTTAGCCATACTATAAGAAGGTGGTTGTTGTTGTTGTTGTTGTTGTTGTTGTTGTTAGGTGCCGTCGAATCGGTATCCGACTCATAGTGAGTCTGCATACAACGGGCATAACGTTATTGTCAGTGCTTCTCTGCTATTCATAGGGTTTTCAATGGTGGGTTGATTTTTGGGAGTGGGTACTCCCAAGCCTACAGCACCTGGTGTTCCCAGGCATTCTCCCATCCAAATACTAAACAGGCCCAACCCTGCTTAGCTTCTGAGATCTGATGGGATTGGACACCACAGGGCTTTGGCTGCAGGCATAACAAGGATAAACAACCAATACTCTACAACATACTTTGTTACTAAACTATGATGTTTGGCAGTTTAGGTCAATTAAGTGCAGTTTTGACTTACAGTATTTTCAATTTACAGTGGGTTTATTGGGATGTAATCCCACTGTAAGTCAAGGAGGAGTGCTAGTCTTAAAATCTTAAAACCATGTTGGAATCAATTAGATTGATTCTTATCACTTTTTCTTTTTTCAAAATTGTTTTAGCAAAAAGTGGGGCATGATGACACATGCCTATAATCCCAGCACTTGGGAGGCAGAGGCAGGAGTTTGTGAGTTTGAGGCCCACGTAGGCTACATAGTGAGACCTCTCAAAAAAAAAAAAAAAAAAAAGAGAGAGAGAAAGAAAAAAAGAAAAAACCTCTCTTGTTTGTTTTAGCTAATCTTTGAGTTTCCATATAAATTTTAGAACAGTAATTTTGTTTCTATCAACAAAAATATTGCTAAGATTTTGATAGAAAATGAATTAAATCTGAATATCAATTTGGGACTAGAGAGACAGACCCAGCAGCCCACTCCCCAACAAATTAGTCATTGAAAACCCTATGGATAGCAGAAAAGCACTGTCAAATATAGTCTGGAAAATGAGCCCCCCAGGCTGGAAGGCATTCAAGAAATGACTGGAGAAGAGTTGCCTCCTCAAAATAGAGTCGACCTTAATGATGGGAATGGAGTAGAGGCCCTGGGTCATCCATTTGCTGATGTGGCATGACTCGAAATGAGAAAAAACACAGTGGCTGCAACAATGGGCTCAAGCATTAAAAAGATTATGTGTATGGCATAGTACCCAGTAGTGTTTTGTTCTGTTGTCCATAGGGTTGCTATGAGTTGGATCCTACTAGCTGGTACTTAACAAGTCAATTTGAGAAGAATTGACATATTATGTTGAGTCTTCCAGTCCATAAACATGGTATGTCTCTCATTTATTTAAATCCTCATTGATTTCTTCTATCAATATTGTGTAGTATTCTGCATACTAGTCCTGTATATGTTTGTTGTATTTATACCTAAGTATTTCTTTGTGTTTGTTTATGAATGGTTGCAAATGTTTTTTATTTGTTTTGTTTTGCTTTTCTGTACTGGCAAGTTGAACCCAGGGCTTCATGCATGCTTTTGCAAGCACTCTACCACTGAGCTGCACCCCCAGCCCATTTTTCAGTTTTTAGTCTTGAGACAGGGTCTAAGTTACATAGGCTGCCTCTGGTATCAAACTTGCAATCCTCCTGCCTCCATTTCCCAAGCCACTTGAATTACAAGCCTGGCTTGTAAATGGTATTATATTTTTCATTTTGGTGTCCATGTATTCATTGCTAATATAAAGAAATATAATTATTTTTGTACCTTTATTTTGTATCCTGTAACCCTACTATACTTACTTATTAGTTCTAGGTTTGGGGGGATTTTATTTATTTATTTATTTTTAGTAGATTTCTTGGAACTTTCTACATAGACCAGCATGTGATCTGCAAATAGGGTTTATTTTATTCCTTCCTTTTCAATTATATACTTACTATTTTCTCTTGTTGCCTAATTGCACTAGTTAGAACTTCTAGCACTATGCTGAATAAAAGTAGTGAGAGAAGATATATTTGCTTTATACCTAAACTTAGGGAGAAAGCACCCAGTCTTTCACCATTAAGCGTGCTGTTGACACTGTGGTGCACACATGTAATCCCAGCAGTTTAGGAGGTTGGGGCAGGAGGATTTCAAGTTCAAGGCCAGAGGAAGCCTGTGCAACTTAGTCCCTGAGTCAAAATATAAAAATAAAAATAAAAAAGAGGCGGGGGTGCAGCTCAGTGGTAGACCATTTGCGTGGCGTACCTGACTTCAACCTCCTAGTACTGAAAAAAATATTATGTTAGCTGTGGGATTTTTGTAGATTCTCTTGTCAAGTTGAGGAAGTTCCCCTCTATTCCTATTTTTCTGAGTTTGGACATGAATAGGCATTGATTTTGTCAAAGGTTTCTCTGAATGGATAACATTGTGCAAGTTTTTTATTCTTTAGCCTATTAATATTGTGGATTACACTGATTGATTTTCAAATATTGAATTAGCTTTGCACCTCTGAAATAAACGCCCTTGGTTACAGCGTATAACTCTTTTGATACAATGCTTAATTTTACTTGCTAACATTTTGTTAAGGATTTTTTCATCTATATTCATGAGGGATATTGGTTTGTAGGCTTCTTTTGTGTGCTCTTTAGTGTTGATATCAGAGTAATACCAACTTCATGAAATGAATTGAGAAGTGTTCCCTTTCTATTTTGTGGAAAAGATTATTTAGACTTCATGTTAATTTTTCTCTGTATGCTCCAGTGAAACCATATTTTTTATTGAGAGTGTTTTAATTGCAGATTCAATTTTCTTAATAGTTAAAGCAGTATTTAAATTATTTCATACGGGTGGCTTATGGTACTTTGTGTTTTTTAAGAAATTGATCCATTTCATCTGATCTATAGGAGATCTGTGTAGATTTCATAGTGTCTCCTTATCTTTTTGTTGTCTTCAGAGTTTGTAGTAATATTCCCTGTTTCATTAATGATATCAATAATATGTGTATCTTTTTTCCTCTGTCAGACTTGCTGGAAGTTTGTCAATCTTATCCATCTTTTCAAAGAAACAACTCCTATTTCATTGAGTTTTCCCTATTTTTCTGTTTTAGGTGTTGTTGATTTTTATTCTTTATTTCTTTCCTTCTGCTTGCTTTGGGTTTATTTTGCTTGTCTTTTTCTAGGTTCGTAAAGTGTGAGCATAGATTATAGATTTGAGACTCTTCTAACATATTCATTTAGAGCTATAAATTTCCCTCACTGGCTGGGCTGGGTGGCACACGCCTGTAATCCCAGGGGCTCAGGAGGCTGAGGCAGGAAGATCGCAAATTCAAGACCAGAGGTAGTCTGTGTAATTTAGCAAGACCCTATCTCAAAAAGTAAAAAAAAAAAAAAAAGGGCTGGGAGCACAGCTCAGTGGTCCAGCACTTGCAAAGTATGCAGGTGTAAGGCCCTGGGTTCAACCCCCAGTGCCAAAAAAAAAAAAAAAAAAAAATTCCCTCACTTCTATTTTAGATTTTTCCCACAGATTTTGTTATATTTTACTTTTAATTTAGTTCAATATATTTTTTTATTTCTCTATGACTTCCTCGTTGATCCATGGATTACATAAGAAGCAGATTGTTTAGTCTGTAAATATTTGAAGATTTCTTGTTATCTTTCTATTAATGATTTTTAGTTTGATTCTATGTTTGCCAAAGAAAATACTCTAGGATTTTAATTGTTTTACATTAGCTGAAGTCTGTTTTGCAGCACAGGATATGGTCTATCTTGGTATTCTTTGTGGCCATTTGAAAAGAATCATATATTCTGAGTATTGGATAAATATTAATTAAATTATGTTGGTTGATGCTGTTGTTCAATTCTTCTAGGTCCTGATTTACTGTCTAGCAGTTTTGTCAACTACTGAGCTAAAGTTATTTGAGTCTCCAACTATAATTATGGATTTATCTATTTCTTTTTCTAGTTTTAGCTTCGCATATTTTGCAGCTCTGTTGTTGGAAGCATATGTGTGTTTAGGATTGCTATATCATTTTGATGTATTGACCATTTTATCATTTGTTTTTTATTCTGAAGTCTACTTTATCAGATTTTTTTTTTCAGTATTAAGGGTTGAACTCAGGGCCTTGTGCATGCTAGGAAAGTGCTCTACCACTGAGCTGTACCCTAGCCCCTTTTTATTTTTTATTTTGAGATAGAGTCTCACTAAGTTGTGCAGGTGCCTCTGACCTTGAACTAACAATATTGCTACCTTAACTTCCTGAGTCACTGGGATTACAGAGGTGCACCATGGCACCCAGATTTTTATCTGATATTTATATTGCCATAGCTACTTTCCGTAGATTAATGTTTGCATTAATATCTTTTTTTAAATATATCTTTTTTTAAAAAATCCTTTTGCTGTCAACCTGCCTATGTTGTTATATTCAAAGTAAGTTTCTTGTTGAAAGCAAGTATGGTCATTCTTTAAAATCCACTCCTGTTAATCTCTGTCTTTTACTTAGTAAGCCAGACCAAATATATTAAGCTTAAATATGCAATTTTATTTTTTGTTTTCTATTCTGTTTTCTGTTTGTCTTTTTTTTTCCTTTTCCTGCCTCCTTGTGGGTTACTTGTTGTTGTTGTTAGGTGCCATCGAGTCGGTATCCAACTCATAGCGACCCTAAGTACAACAGGTGAAACATTATTGTCAGTGCTTCTCTGCTGTTCATAGGGTTTTCAATGGTAGATTGATTTTTGGGAGTGGGTTGCCAGGTCCGTCTCCCAAGCCTACAGCACCTGGTGTTCCCAGGCGGTCTTCCATCCAAGTACTAACCAGGCCCAACCCCGCTTAGCTTCCGAGATTTGACGGGATCGGATGCCACAGGGCTACGGCTGTGGGTTACTTATGGGTTACATTTTTTAGAATTCTATATTTTGATTTCTCTATGGTATTCTTGAGGGTACCTCTTCATATAGCTTTTTAAGTAGTTGCTGTAGTATTATCTAGTATTATATAAAAATAACTTATTATAGCCTATTAATATCATTTTACCAGCTAAACTGAAGTATAAAATACTTACTTCCCTTTACTTCTCTTCAACTTCTCTCATGTATAATTATCCTAACTATTTCCTCTCCATGTATTTTTTGCCATGCCAATCTTATAATATTTGTTTTCAGTATAAAACATAATCTGGAAAATTCTAGAGAAGGGAAGCCTGGCAAATTGAAGAAGTATTTCTTCTTATTGTGTTCTTGCTTTCTTCTTGGTGTTTCAGGATCCCTCTAATTTTTTTTTTCCTTTCATGTTTAGAGAACTTTTTAAGTTATTCTTTTAGAGTATATCTGTTAATGAGAGAGTCTCTTAGTTTTTCTTATCTGGGAATGTCTTCATATTCTCTTTATTCCTGAATTTCACAGGTGGCAGTTTTTCAGCACTTGAAGATTGTGCTACTTCTTTTTGGCCTCCATGGTTTTGGGTGGGTAATACGGCATCATTGAAATTGTTTTCTCTTATAGCTAAACAACATTTTTTATTTGGCAGATTTCAAGATGTTTTTCTTTGTATTTAGTTTTTAGAAGTTTAATTATGATGTGTCTTGGAACACATTTCTTTGGCTTACTCCTGTTTTGGGTTTGTTCAACTTCTTGAATCTGTAGTTTTATATCTCTTGGCAAATTTGAGATGCTTTTAATAATTAATCATTATTTCTCCTTGATTTTATCTTTGTTTTTTTTAATTTATTTTTATTTATTTATTTATTTATTTTTGAGACAGAGTCTCACTTTGTAGCTAAGACTAGCCTGAAACTCACTATTTAGCCCAGGCTACCCTTCAACTCACAATCCTCCTGTTTCTGCCTCCCCATTGTTGGGATTACAGGTATGTGTCAACATGCCCTGCTTCTCCTAGCACTTTTTAAGGCTTGCTGCCCTTTTTCTTTTCTCCTTATGGAACTCCAATAAAGTAAATGTCAGATTATTTGGTATAGTCTCATTGTGTCTACAAAGCTCTGCTCATTTGTTTTTCCAGCCCATTTTCTCTCAGTTGTTAAGACTGGGTGATTTCTGTTGTTTTAGCTTCCAGATCATTGTTTTTTTTTTTTCTATTCCCTCTATTCTGCTGTTAAGACCATCCACTGAACTTTTTATTTTGAGTATTGTACTTTTCTGTTCTAAAATTTCCATTTAGCTCATCTTTATATCTTCTGTCTTTTTGCTGAGCTTTCCTATTTTTTCATGTGTTTCCAGCATGTTTGTAAATTTAATGAAATATTTTTGTCATGGCTATTTCCCTTTAGCCAGGTATTGACATCTATTTTTTAATTATTTAAGTTTTTAAAACTAACAAATATAAATTATATATGTACTAAAATATATGTATTTGTGATGTAGAACATGAAATACTGAAATATGTATACATTGTGGAATGGCTGAATTATGTGAAATATCATATGCACCACCTCACATACTTATCATTCCTTTTGCGGTGAGCCCACTTAAATTCTATTCCCTTAGCAATTTTCAAGGATACAATATGCTGTTATTAACTGTAGTTACCATGTTGGACAATAGATCTCTTGAACTTATTCTTCCTGTCTCACTGGAATTTTGACTCTTTGACAAACATCTCCCCAACAGTTCCCCTTCCCATATCTATTGATTGTCTTTTTTCTTTTGGTTTGGGATCTTATTCGTTCCTAGGATGAAGAATGATTTCAGATTAAAACCTAGACATTTCCCTATGATGTTGTAAGTCCTCTGTCTTATTCAAACCTTCTATTTAATATGGCTTTCTCTGATACCACTGTCAGGGGATTGCTGCCTTGTTACTGCAAGGCAGAGATAGAAGTTCAATTTTCCTTCTCTCCTTGACACCTGGGGAAGGAACCTTGTTAATCTGGAAGGGATGGGAGCTCCTCTTTAGGTCTCCACTTATTGGAGAGGAGGGCTTTTATTACCAGCTGGTAGGATTGAAGGTTCTGGCTCCCTATTCTGCTTTCTCTGACAACATTCTGGTGGAGGTATTCAGGAGCCTTGTTAGAGGCTAGCCAGGCTAGGCTCCTCACTTAGCCTTTTCTGGTGAGAGTGTGGGTTGTATCACAGTTTTTCTGTGATGTTTGATTGAGTAGAGTGATTATTGTCTAAAAGCTTTTTGCCTTGCTTGTTGTTGTTGTTAGGTACCACTGAGTCATGTCTGACTCATAGCAACCCTATGTACAACAAAACAAAACGCCCCCTAACACTGTGCCATGCCCAGCACTATGTCAGTGCTTCTATGCTGCTCATAGGGCTTTTGAGTGTTTTAGCAGTGGTTTGCCCAATCCTTTCCCAGTTTCACAGTGCTGGAGATTGAACCCAGGGCCTCAGAGTGCACAGAGCAAGCACTCTACCAACGGAGCTAAACTCCAGCCTTTGTCTTGCTACACTGCCCCTTTTTTTGGCCCTTTAGCTAGAGAGAACAGGATTGGGTGGGGGCTTTTTTGTATTGTTTTGCTTTGCTTGTTTGCTTTTTATCTGCAGATCTTGGTGTATCCAGGTTGCTATTTCTTCAGCTCCATGTCTGGATTCCAGAGAATTTACCTGCCAGTTGTTCCTTGGGTCCAAAGCCCCCTAACCTGTCTGCCTTTTCCTCCTCTCCCTTCTAAGACTTATGTTTTATATGTAAAGTCCAAGGTTTTTATTTAGTTGTGCTTAGGAGGAATGGATAAAAGTATGTCTGTCCATATTCCTGGAAGTGGAAGTTCTTTCCTTTCGGTTTTTTTGTTTGTTTGGGTTTTTTGTTGTTGTTGTTGTTGTTTTTGTTTTTTAATATCTCCTAACCAAAGCAAAACCCAGTGAAATTTCAGTATCATCCCAATTTTTAGCATAACTAACCAACATTTCCCCCACACATCTGTCAGTTGCCACACTGTGAGGGCTTGCATGCTGCAATGAAGCTGAGAGCTATTCCACAGGTCTCAGATTCCAGCAGGGTCACCCATGGTGGGCAGGTCTCAGCTGAGCTTCCAGACTAAAACAGACGAGGGAGTAGGACCTGGTGAACCACTCCCAAAACAACCAGCCATTGAAAACTCTATGAATAGAAAAGAAACACTGTCAGACATAGTACCGGAAAATGAGCACCCCAGGTTGGAAGGCACTCAAAAGACTATTGGGAGCTGGGCGCAGTGGTGCACACCTGTAATCCCAGTGACTCAGGAGATGGAGGAAGGAGGATTGCAAGTTTGACACCAGAGGCAGTCTATGTAACTTAGCAAGACCCTGTCTCAAAAAATAAAAAAAATGTGCTAGGGGTACGGCTCAGTGGTCCAACACTTGCAGAGCATGCAAGCGTGAGGCCCTGGGTTCAACCCTCAGTACCACAAAAAAAAAAAAGACTATTGGGGAAGACTTGCCTCCTCAAAGTAGAGTCTACTTTGATGACAGAAATGGAGTAAAGCCCCAAGGACCTCTATTTGCTGATGTGGCATGACTCAAAATGAGGAGAAACAACTGTAAACACCCATTAATAATTGGAACATAGAATGTACATAGTATGAGCCTAGGAAAATTAGAAGTCATTAAAAGAGAAATGGAGCACATAAACATCGACATTCTAGGCATTAGTGAACTAAAATGGACCAGCATGGGCCATTTTGAATCAGATAATCATATGATCTACTATGCTGGGAATGACAAACTAAAGAGAAATGGGGTTGCATTTATCATCAAAAAAGACATCTCAAGTTCTGTCCTGAAATACAATGTTATCAGTGATAGAATAATATCCATATGCCTATAAAGAATGCCAGTTAATTATTCAGTAATTCAAATTTATGCACCCACCACTAAGGCCACAAATGAAGATAGGGAAGATTTCTACCAGCTTCTGCAATCTGAAATCGATCAAACATGCAATCAGGACATATTGATAATTACTGGTGACTGGAATGCAAAAGTTGGAAACAAAGGAGAAGGCTCAATAGTTGGAAAATATGGCCTTGGTTACAGAAACGATTTTGGAGATTGCGTGATAGAATTTTGTCAGACCAATGACCTTTTCATATCATTTTTTCACTAACATAAATGGCTAATATACATATGGACTTCACCAGATAGAACATACAGGAGCCAAATTGATTATATTTGTGGAAACAAACTATGGAAAAGATCCATATCAAATGTCAGAACAAGACCAGTTGTGGATTTTGGATCAGACCATCAACTGCTTATATGTAAGTTCAAAATGAAACTGAAGAAAATTAGAACAAGTGTACAAGAGTAAAGGTAAGACCTTGAGTATACCCCACCTGAGTTCAGAGATCACCTCAAGAATAGATTTAATGCATTAGACACAAATGATAGAAGACCAGAGCAGTTGTGGCAGGACATCAAAGATATCATTCATGAAGAAAGCAAAAGGTTATTAAAAGGATAGAGGGGGAAAAAAAGACCAAATTGCATCTCAAAAGAGACTCTGGAACTTGCCCTTGAATGTCAAGCAGCTAAAGAAAAAGGAAGGCATGATCAAGTTAAGGAACTAAACAGAAGATTTCAAAAGGCAGCTCAAGAAGACAAAAACAAACACTATAATGACACATGCAAAGAGCTGGAGGCACAAAACCAAAAGGGAGGAACATGTTCTGTGTTTCTCAAGCTTAAGGAAGTAAAGAAAAAGTTAAATCCTTGAGTGTCAATAGTAAAAGATTCTACAGGGAAAATATTAAATGATGCAGAAAACATCAAAAGAAGATGGAAGGAATACACAGAGTCATTATACAAAAAAGAATTGGTAGATGACCAACCACTTCAAGAGGTTCCATCTGAAGAGGAACCAATGGTGTTGATGGATGAAGTGGAAGCTGCCTTGAAGGAACCGGTGAAACACAAGGTTCCAGGAATTGATGGAATACCAATGGAGATGTTTTAATAAACAGATGCAGCACTGCAAGTGTTAACACTTTTATGCCAACAGATTTGGAAAACAGCTACCTGGCCTACTGACTGGAAAAGATCCATATTTGTACCTATTCCCAAAACAGGGATACAACTGAATGTGGAAATTACCAAACAATATCATTAATATCACACATAAGCAAAATTTTACTAAAGATCATTCAAAAGCAACTGCAGCCATATGTAGACAGGGAACTGCCAGAAAACCAAGCAGGATTCAGAAGAGTGTGGGGAACCAGGAACATCATTGTGGATGTCAGGTGGATATTAGCTGAAAGTAGAGAATATCAGAAAGATGTCTATTTATGTTTTATTGACTATGCAAAAGCATTTGACTGTGTGGGTCGTAACAAATTAGGGATAACACTTTGAAAAATGGGAATACCAGAGCACCTAATTGTTCTCATGTGGAATGTGTACATAAACCAGGAGGCAGTTGTTCCAATAGAACAAGAAACACTGCCTGGTTTAAAGTTGAGAAAAGTGTACATCAGGGCTGTGTACTTTCACCATATCTCTTCAATTTATATGTTAAGCAAATAATCTGAAAAGTTGGACTTTATGAGGCAGAATGTGGCATCAAGATTGGAGGAAGACTCATTAACAATCTGCGTTATGCAGATGACACAACTCTGCTTGCTGAAAGTCAACAGGATTTAAAACTTTTACTGATGAAAGTCAATAAACATATAGATTGTGACTAAACATCAACAAAACAAAAATCCTTACTACTGGGTCAGTATGCAACTTCACAATAAATGGAGAAAAGATTGAGGTTGTCCATGATTTTGCTTTACTTGGTTCTACAATCAACACCCATGGAAGCAGCAGTCAAAAAAATCAAAAGATACCTTGCTTTGGAAAAAGCTGTGGCAAAAGATCTCTTTGAAGTATTGAGAAATAAAGATGTCACATTGAAGTTGAAGGTGTGCCTGACTCATGCCATGGTATTTTCAGTCACATCATATGGTTGTGAAAGCTGGACATTAAACAAGGGAGACAGGAGAAGAATTGATGCTTTTGAATTATGGTGCAGGAAACGATTATTGAATATACCATGGACTGCCAAAAGAACCAACAGATCTGTCATAGAAGAAGTGCAACCAGAGTGCTCCTTGGAAGCAAGGATGGCTAGACTGCATCTTATGTATTTTGGACATATAGTCAGGAAAGACCAATCCCTGAAGAAAGACATCATGTTTGGGAGAGTGGCAGATCAATGAAAAAAAAGGAAAACCCTCCACCAAGTGGATTGACACAATGTCTGCAACAGTAGCCTTAAACATAAATAAAATCATGTACCTGGCACAGAATCGGGGAATGTTTCTTTCCACTGTACATAGGGTTGCTATGAATTGGACTTGACTCATCAGCACCTAACACCACCACTACCAACATTTTTAAGATCTCAAAGTCCTTTGCTAAGAGAATGTCTATAAGAGAGATTTGGGGCCCATGTTTCCAGAGAGATAATTATGCCTGAATATTTTAAGGATGGTTTCTGGGTAAATCTCTGAGCACAGTAAAATTAGTCCTCTCAAATGGTGGTAAATCTTGATAGTTCAAAGGTCAGAGATAGTGTTATACTCACAATGGCTCTCCTAAAAATGCCACCACTTGTTGTGTTTTTTGGGGTCTTTACCAAGCCAAAATTCCAACTAGTGGCTGATGTTGTCCCCTGAATTGTTCTTCTTCTTCTTAGATGCCATCGAGTCCCTGTCCAATTCATAACTACCCTACATATAATAGGCAAAACAGTATTGTTAGTTCTCTGCTATTCATAGGGTTTTCAATGGCTGATTGTTTTTTGGGAGTGGGTTATCAGGTCCTTCTCCCAAACCTACAGCACCTTGTGTTCCCAGGTGGTCTCCCATCTAATTACTAACCAGGCCGGACCGGGCTTGGTGTTGTTGTTGTTAGGTGCCTTCAAGTTGGTGTCCAACTCATAGCAACCCTACGTACAACAAGCATAACAGTATTGTCAGTCCTTTTCTGCTATTCATACGGTTTTCAATGGCAGATTGATTTTTGGGAGCGGGTTGCCAGATCCTTTTCCCAAGCCTACAGAATCTGGCGTTCCCAGGCGGTCTCACATCCAAGTACTAACCAGGCCTGACCCTGCTTAGCTTCCGAAACCTGATAGGATCGGATGCCACAGTGCTAAGGCTGCAGGCGTCCTCTAAATTAATTATCTGTAAATCCCACCTCACTTTTTGGATTTGGTCTCTTGGAGATACTACCTAAGTTCCTATTGTATTTCTTTCAGCAAACTGAATCAGAAACAAATCTCTGGATATTATCAATAAAGGAGGGCTTCCTTTGAACTAGAGTCTTTTTAACTGTGTTTCCCAGAGAGTTCCTGTGCAGGTTCAATAGGAGTCCACAGCCACTTTAACTGAGACTTCACCTCGAGTCCTGATGGAAGCAGGCATTTTCTCAGAACCCCCATCAGCATGAATGTTAGCCAGCTATGTCTCCTTGTTAAAAAGCAATATAACTCCTCCCTGGGATGCATCCTAATAAAGGGATTTTCTTTACCAGAGGCAAGAGGCAGCTGTTTCTCCAGGTCTGAGCCCTGTGGAGGAAAACTTCTAGAAACCCAATGAGGGCCTTTCTATTGGTTCCTAGTTTGCTCCTAGGTCCACCCCCATATTGAATAAACAGAGACAAAATGCTATCTGTTGCAATCAGACAAAGTGTGGTCTTTTATTGCACTATTACTTCAGTCGTTTGGGGATTTGGAGAAAGAGGGTTGGGAGGATTGGCTAATGGAGACAGATGGCCAATGCAATTATCACTTGAAAAACAGGTTTGTCCTTCAAAAATGACAACAGCAGTGGACTCGCAATGGCAGGTGAAATTTGAAAAAGGATTAGGAAAGGATTACTTAAGAGCAAAGGAACAGGTGCATCAAGGGTGCTCTGGTGAGGGGGGAGGCACTTCAGCTTTTGAATGATGCCCTCAAAATAGCCCTTTCATATCTCAGTTCCATATACACCTGCGGACTTTGACAATGGTCAGTCTTTGTGAGTTTGGGGTATGATAAAGAATTAGAGCCAAAGGTAGAATGAGTACAGAAGTTTCCTTCCATTCTTTGAAGGGAAAGCATAACTTAAAGATGGAATGTCATACTTTATAGCAAAGCAGATGTACATAGGCACCTGAAGGGAAGCCAGGAAACCCACAAATCTTCAAGCGCGCCACTTGGTACAAGCCCTTGTGTTCCACTTCAGATACTCTGGGAATAGGTGGAGAAAATATCTTGATTCTCCAGGGAGGACGGCTATGAAGTCAAAGGCCAGAATTTCTACAAGGGAGCTGATCACAGAATAAGGATGAAAGTGACCATGATGCTTATACCCATTTTACAGATGAAGAAACTGAACGCTGAGAGGTGCAATGGCCTGCCTAAAGTCATGACCAGTTCCTGGCAAACTCATAACTGAAATTCATGGAATTAGGTCCCTTTTGTCCATCTCAACTCTTTCCTTTATCTTATGAACAATTTAAAAAGGTGTGGCCAATGGCTTGGTTCCCAATGTCTGCTCCAAGTCCAAAAGATAGGTCCTAAACTTCTGTTCTGTTCAGTAGAGGGACTCCTTGGGGAACTCCAGTGTGTACAGTACCATAGACCCACCTATGGGGACCAATGGCCTCTGCTCTCCTTTTTGTTGCCAACTCTTAGAGGAGGAAGCTCTGCTGGGGGCTTCTGGGAAGGGTAGGCAACAGCTAGTTACTGAATACCTGCAATCATACCACTGTGGCTTCTGACCCTGTCAGATCTCAGAAGCTAAGCTGAGTCAGGCTTGATTAGTACTTGGATGGGAGACCCCCTAGGAACAGGTGCTATAGGTTTGAGAGAAGGACCTGACAACCCACCAAAAAACAATCAGCCATTGAAAACTCTATGAATAGCAGAGAAGCACTGGCAATAGTGTTTCACCTGATGTATGTAGGATCACTATGAGTCAGACACCAACACATAACAACAACTTAGTGAATGCCTATGGATTGCACTGTGCTAAGCATTTTACAGACATAATCTCATTTGACATATGTGAGTCAAGGAATTTATTTTTCTTCAATGTCCATTTCTTCATCTGTAAAATGGGGGTCATGATAATAGTTCATGGAATGATTATAATGATGAAATAAAATTGTGCCTGGAAAACAGGGCCTGTGATATTTTAAACATTCTATGGACATTAGCTTTTACAATTGCCGTATCTTTTCTCTCTCCTTATGCTGGGAACTTAACCAGGGACTCATGCATGCCGGGCAAGGGTTCCACCACAGAGCTACACCTCAGCCCTAACTACAATATCTTTAAGACAATATAGGCTCAGAATGGTGGTGCATGCCTATAATGTCAGCCTATGGGAGACCAAGGAAGGAAAATCAAGAGTTTGAGGCCAGCCTAGGCTACATAGTGAGACCCTTTCTCAAAGCAAAAGAATAAAAACAACAAGAAACAAACCAGCAAAAATTAAGGCCACATTACACCTACAAAGGATGTAAGATTAAAACTAAAATGTGATGAAAAGACATTTTTCTTAACATTACTTCAACTTAAGATTTCATGGGGCTCAGTTTTTCCAAGACTTTGTAAAGTGAACCAGAAAATCAAGAAGAATTTCCCAATTCTAGCCTCTGTGGGATTTTCTACTTGATTCTACTTTAACAATGATGCAGTTAAGTATCAAAACTCCAGAGCAGATTCCTGCAACTGTATGCCAACATGTTATTCTCATGTGCCTGCCTGTCTGGGATGGGTGTTTTCGGAGTGCAGTTATAAGGAAATAGCCTCTGATTATATTTTTGACTTTTCCAGGTAGGTTATAATTTCAGACAGTTGTTTTGACATGACTCTGGCAATGTGCACACATCTGTGGGAACTTTGGGCTTCTTGGAATTAGAATGACATGAAATTAAAAAAAAAAAAAGTTATTCCAGGGGTTGAGGGTGTGGCTCAGTAGTAGAGCATTTGCTTAGTATGCATGAGGCCCTAGGTTCTATCCCCAGCACAGAAAAAAAGAAAATTAACTATTATGATACAGAATGCAGTATGCCTCACTTCTGTTGAAATATGCAAAGGGCCAGTTATATGCAAACAAAAATTAATTTCTGATATAAACAAGACGAGAGAAAAGGAAAGCACGAGGGCGAGTCCTTCTGCATTTCCTTTTATGACGATTACTATGATACGCAAGAGCCTGCAGTCGGCCTTCTCTATGAATCTTCTTACTCTGACCTTAACTTGGAGTTTACATTTCATTGTGTGAAAGACGCAGACGTCACGAGGCCTATCTCCACGCGAATGCACGCGGCTGTGTGTACGTCTATAGGCGTCTACCTGGGTGAGAAAGAAGTCCCGTGGGGGTGGGAGGTTGGGGCAGTTTGCTCATTGCTGTGTCCCTGGCATGTGGATGACTCAGTTTCTTCTGATGGAATGAATTAATGTATATACTGAGTACCTACCTGCTCATGAATCTGTCTCCCCTGATAAACATACTTACTTAAGAACTCGCCAACTTTTGTACCCATGAGAACTGTGTTTGGAGTCAGGAAAGGGAGAGGGACAACTTCCAGGCTCCGGGGCAAAACAGGAGAGAGAGGGAGTGAGTCAGAGAGAGACAGAGAGAGGCTTCCTAGGGGAGGGGAGGGCAGGCAGGCAGGTGTCTAGGCCCAAGGTCAGGGACTGGAAGCAGCCTATTTTAAGCATCCCCTATGTGGGAGCCCATTGGCCATCTTCCAGATCATTCAGCCCAGTGACTCACAGACCTCCAGATTCTGGGCCCCCAGATCTCCCTGAAGACAGGAATGGGGCTCCACCAATGTTTTGTTTTCATTTTGCTTTTCAAAAGAGAACCAAGGAGAAGCAGGCTTCTCCCAGACAGAAGACAGATTGGGTGAGCTAAAATGCCAGTTTCTTTGTTTTTGTTTATAATTTCACCAGCGTTCCGTGGTCATGTTAGGTCCTCTCATGCTGACCCAAAGCCCCAGTGGGCAGGGACATCTCTGGCTGTGATTAATGAGTGGAGGGAAGATGACATAATGAAGCTCTTTAGAATGAGGTATTGAGGTAGTGTCCGAGCTGATGGAACCATTGCACTTGAGTTAAGGACAGGGAGACTCCAGAGGGCAATAATGTCCAAAGTGACACAGCAGTGCTGTGGGAGAGCTGGCCCCAAAGTCTGGGATTCTCACTCTTGCTCCCATTTTTTTGTCACTTTTTGTTGCTGCTGTTTCCCCTGAAATTCTTATAGCCTAATTCTTATAGCCTAATACTATGCTGCCATGTAAAGAATACTTTAGAGTTTCCAAAGTTCTTTTACCTGCAGCCGTAGCCCTGTGGCATCTGATTCTGGCAGATCTCAGAAGGTAAGCAGGGTCCAGCCTGGTTAGTACTTGGATGGGAGACCACCTAGGAACACCAGGTGCTGTAGGCTTGGGAGACAGACCTGGCAACCCACTCCCAAAAGTCAATCCGCCATTGAAAACCCTATGAACAGCAAAGAAGCACTGACAATAGTGTTTTGTCTGTCATACCTAGGGTGACTGTGAGTCGGATACCGACTCGACGGCACCTAACAACAACAACAAAGTTCCTTTATATCAGCATCTTCAGCAAGATCAACACTGTTCTTCCCACTATGTAGATGAGATCACTGAGGCTATGAGAAGTGATTTACACAAATTCAGACAACTGATAGTCAGAAGGAAGATCCTTTGACACCTGCAAACTATCTTTCCCTTTCATTTCCCGACGTCGAATCTTTACCATTTCTCCCACGTGTCTGTCAGCTTGTTGTGCCGTGGAGGCTTGCATATTGCTGTGAAGCTGAAAGTTATGCCACCACTATTTCAGATACCGGCAGGGTCACCCATGATGGACAGATTTCAGCTGAGTTTCCAGACTAAGACAGACTAGGGAGAAGGACCTAGCAGCCCACTCCCGAAACAATTAGCCACTGAAAATCCTATGGATAGCAGAGAAGCACTGTCCAATATAGTGCTGGAAATGAGCCTCCTAGGCTGGAAGGCGGGGCTGGGATTTAGCTCAGTGGGTAGAGCACTGCACTGCAGTCTCTGAGGCCCCGAGTTCAATTCCCAGCACCGCAAAAATGGGAGAAGGACCTGGCAATCCACTCCCAAGGAAATTCCGAAGCACTCAGCCATTGAAAACCCTATGAGGGTCACTATGAGTCGGATACTGACTCGACGGCACCTAACAACAACAACAACAGGCTGGAAGGCATTTAAGAAACAACTGGAGAAAAGTTGCCTCCTCAAAGTAGAGTCTACCTTAATGATGGGAATGGAGTAAAGCCCCTGGGACCTCCTTTTGCTGATGTGGCACGACTCAAAATGAGAAGAAACATAGTGGCTGCAACAATGGGCTCAAACATAAAAAGATTGTGTGCATGGCACAGTGCTGGCTAGTTCTTTGTTCTGTTGTACTTAGGGTCACCGACTTGACAGCACCTAACAACAAAAACAACAACAATCTTTACCATTAGAACTTCATTCCTTTAACTCAAGGCATTGACTATCTTTAATTTCCAATATCTCTGGGAAGAATCATATTTAAGCTAGTGTCAGTCTCAGTGTACCAAAAAATTAGAATCTTGTGCTGACTTCATTATTTAAAAATAGGGAGCTATTAAAGAATCTGGGAACCTGAAGAACTGAGAAGGCATCCTAGAATATGGAGATGTGAAAAAAGCTCCATATGATTTCCAGTTTGGTCTCAGGCCGCTGCCTTCTTTGCCTGGTGATTTTTAAAAATTCTGCTTCAGAGGCATCTTATTACTATGGAATCCCATCTTGTCACCAGATCTCTTACCAACAGTATGGATGAGAGAAAGGACAGCTGAGCCTCTGCCCTTTTTGGTAGAACCTCAACCATCTGACTTCAATGGGTTCCTGGCTTCCTCACAAAGACAGCACTTAAGCATTTAAACTTTAATGTGAGTGACGCAGGAATAGTTTTGCAGACTGTCAGATGCCTCTTCTTGCCATGCTAGAGCAAGGAAGCCATGAATGGCCAGCACCAAGGCTCTGGCCAGACAAGAAAGGACATTCACTCCTTTACTCCTGCTGACTTAAGTTGTTGTTTGGGGCTAGGCATGTGCTGTGATAGGTGCAGAGGCTGGGGGAGCAAGGCTGATTCCCTGCCCTTGGATGAGCTTACGGTTCCTGTACCCTATTGGTACTGGGCGTTGGCTAGGAGAAGCCCAGGACTTGGCTGAGCCAGGAAGGGCCTGCTAGTCTCAGATGTCCAAGAGAAAGGAGGGCAGAATACAAGAGAGCAAAGATAATGCCCTAGTAGCAAGTGACACTCAATGATCTCCAATGTAGCATGGAGACTATTTATTTTCTGCCCATGTCTATACTGGCTGGTGAGGGTGGAGGTAGGGGTAGGGGTATGGAGAGTGGTTGGAGGAGGACGGTCAAGACTTTTAAGCCAACAGGAGAAGCAGAGTCTCACAGGTCTCCTTGCTCCTATCATGCTGTTTCATCTTTCAGTCCCTAACCTTCTGTTACTGCGGATTCTACAAAGGCAAGATTAAGAACCCAAAGAAGAGGCACTGCCTCAGCTCACTGGAGACAATTCCTTTCCACAGGGAGAGGTGCCCAGGAAAAAGGTAGCTAGGGAAGCTCTGGGAATTAGGACTCGGGTGACAACGCAGGGGACAGAAGATCTCCTGATGGTGTTTACCAATTCTGAGTACAAAAACCACAGGGCAAAGAGCAGAGAAGGACCTGACTGTGACATCCTAGCAAGGTCCAAGGAAAAGTCAGAGGTTAGAGTGACAGACTTATGGAGAAAAGGTTAGTGAGGGGAGAATGAATGAGGGAGAAAGAGCCAGGATAAGGAGCCTGGGAGAGTTCAAGGGGCCCATGACAAAGGGAAGAGCATCCATCTTTCAATGCAAGATGGGGAATCTCTGCAGTAAGTCTTCTATCGCCTTCTCAGTAATTAACCAGGCTCTGTGTACATAAAGACATAATTATAGGCAAAACAACCCCTTTGATGTAAGAGTATAGAATGTCTGGGGCAAAGAGGGGTAAATAAAAGACAGAGTAATCTTGCTTTAATATGCAAACAAGGTTGATGGAAAAATATTACCAAACAAGCAAATAAGCCAAACAAACAAATGGAAAGTTGGGGAAAAAAGACCCAGGCTGAGCAGGCATCCCCCATGTCTTGGGCCAATAGGGAGCTCCATGGTTGACCTCATTGAGTATCTTTGTTTTTCTTTCAGAGAGGTCACACACCTTCTTATGAAGGTGGCTGCATTTCCATCCCCTACCTGCTCTCTGCAGACATTCTCAGCAAGTTTCCAAAGAGGCCTGTTTACTTCTGGAATGAAAGCCCCAGGGAGAGGGGGGCTCCAAAGGGTTGAATGGCTCCTCCTGGGAAGCAAAGCTAATTGAGAATGGAGCTGAGCTTGTAACCCTGCATCCCAGATGCCTGTCCTGCGATACAACCCCTGCCATACCACTCTTTCTGTTGGGGCCAAACTTTATTAGAGAAATCTGTTAACTGGGGGATAGAAAGGGAGGTGGGAAGGGGCAATGCAACACTAATATGATTTAACACTTGGTGGGCTCTGACAAAAAAGTAAGGAAGGGGCTTCAGGGTTTAGCTTGGCACATCCATTGTTCCACATACATGTTACCAAAATGAATCTATGCAACTAAAGTTTATGCAAGACTCTGGGGGCACAATTGCAAAGACTTTGTGAAACAAAAAGGCAGTTCTCCTGCCTCCACTGTCTCTTGTGGTGCCATTGTCTGATGCTAAGAACTCATATAATAACAAAAAATAATGCCCCTAAGATGGGGAGAAAACTTGATTTGGCACCAGCAGTGGTGTTTTCCATGGGAATGGTGGTGGGGGCTGTGGCTGACTGTGGGAATAGTGCAAATCAGCACTTTTTTGTAGATTTTCTTCAAGCTGTTGTTTATTTTGGCTTTAGTCAGATCCATGGCCCAGCTTGAAGATTCCCGGTGGGCTTTCTGAAGCTCACAGACCTATGAAAGATGGAATGGGGATAAATAAATAATTACAAAACACCCTTCCCCTGCCCACAGCATGTACTCATGTGGGTGGTGTGTCTATCTCGGTGGGTGTGCACACAGATACATATGGCTTGCAGTACTGTACAGGGGACCCATCCCACCGCCGGGGAATTAAAGAGAAAACAAGGTTTTCTCTGGGCTAGTTGGTTTATTGTGTCAATATCGTCTTTCATGTGGGGCAAGGAAGTTCAGAGCTGTTTCACACATTTTGCAAAATGGCACTGGGTAAAGTGTGTTTGAAATAGTGCATACATGGGGACTTCCTAAGTCCTGAGGCATCTGTGGACATTTACAGATAAACAGGTCAGGTCGTGGTTCTGACGGAAACAAAAAAGTCAGTAATTGTGCTGATAGTGGAACATGAACTTTCATCTCACAGCGCTTGGACGTGTCTGCTTAACTCTAGCCGAAAGATGCAGAGATCACCCGTGCAAAATTGGTCACAAAATGAAAAATGAGCAAAGGCGATGCATAGAATGATTATATTATGGTCCACCGTGTGAACACATTGGCTGTAAAATGTTAGCTACTGATTGTGCCTGTCCTATCGGTAACAGGTTGTTGTTGTTGTTGTTAGGTGCTGTCGAGTCGGTATCCGACCCATAGCGACCCTCATAGGGTTTTCAATGGCTGATAGTTTCGGGATTGCCTTGGGAGTGGATTGCCAGGTCCTTCTCCCATTTTTGCGGTGCTGGGAATTGAACCCGGGACCTCAGAGACTGCAGCGCAGCGCGCTACCCACTGAGCTAAATCCCAGCCCATGGGTAACAGGTTATCAGTTTTTTATTTATTTATTTTTATTTATTTATTTTTAAATGTGTGTGTGTGTGTGTGAGAGAGAGAGAGAGAGAGAGAGACAGAGAGAGACAGAGAGAGACAGAGAGACAGAGACAGAGAGAGGCAGAGAGAGACAGAGACAGAGACAGAGAGAAACAGAGAGACAGACAGAGAGGCAGGCCCTAGGGATAAAACCCAGGACCTTGCACATACTAGGCAAGTGCTCTTCCACTCAGCTACAACCCCACCCCCACATTATTGCATTTTAAAAAGTATACAAAGACTTTCTTGCAGGCTCTGCAAGGGGTATGTGTGTGAATATGTACTCTGTAAGTTTTACAGAGTATTTTACAAAGAAATGTACTTTCTCTCCTTTTCTCAAAAAGTTTCCATTTCCCATTAGCCTTTGTGAGAAATGCCTATGAAGCTTCCTCTGAGCAGGGTGGTCCCCTGGCACAACTGCGGAGGGGCAGCATTCTGTGTCCTGTGTGTGAGCCGTTCCCCTGGAGGAGAAATCCAGCTGGCCTTGTAAGGTGACAGTATTCAGATGGACTTGCGGAGATGTTTTCCAGTGAGGGCAGAAGAGTGTGTTCACTTCATTTCCCCCTTAGATTCAAGTTGTATCAGAGAAGGGGACCCAGCTTCCGGGTGAAAATAATCTTACAATGGGGTTAGGGATGTAGAGCAGTGATATAGCGCTTACCTAGCATGCACAAGGCCCTGGCTTTGATCCCTAGCATCAAAAACAACAATAGCAGCAGCAGCAGCAACAACAACAACAACAACAAAAACCTTACTATGGACCGGAATGTACTAGGTATAGATACGATCCATTTAATCCATACAAACATCTTATCAGAGGTTTCAAGGATTTGGAAACAGGCCAAGAGGGGTTAGGGGATTTGCCCTTGCTCACAGTGTGTAGGCAGCAGACTGGGACTCGAATTTCTCCTCTGTGTCTGGCAGTCCAGAGCACCTCTCAACTGTCCCAGTGTCTACCACAACACCCTTGAGGCCTGGAAAGCCTCCCTTATTGCTGACAGAAGAAGCAGTGAAGCCATGTCAGCTGGAGGAGGGACCTTCAGAGCCAAAAGCTGGAATTTAACTGGGAGGAGGAGAAGTGGTTCCTAGGCTGCCACCTTGCCTTTGTGCCCCTCTAGGGAATAAAAGAGAGCCGGCTGTGGAGGCCCCCTGTTGTGAGCTTTGCACAGCTGGACCAAGCCTGGGAAGAGGAGTGGGGAAAGAGGCTTACATCTCCTCCCTCTTCCTGGAAAATAACTTTGCATTTGAAGAGTTGCAAAGAAGGAGTAAATCTGTTACCTGGAGCCTGGAGACTTCATTTGGGTGTGTGAAAGCATGCACAGCTGTGTGTCTGTGTGTGTCTGTGTATAGAAATATTTGTATTGGGGGTAATTTCTGGGTACATGTATCTTTCCCACCTGAATTGGGCTTTTATTGTTTGTTTGTTCTTAAGACAAGGTTTTAATGTGTCAGCCAGGCTGGCTTGGAACTCAGATCCTTCTGCCTCAGTTTAAGGTGAACTGAGCTTTTATTTAAAGAAGGAGGAGGAGAAAAGTTAAGAAGAAAGAGGAGGAGGAGGAGGAGAAGAAGAGGAAGAAGTTGTCATAGCAGCTACCATTTATAGTGGACCTACTATGTGCTAGCCTGCAGCTGTACCACTATGGCATCTGATCTCAGGGTCAGGCCTGGCTAGTACTTGGATGGGAGACCACTTGGACACATCAGATGCTGTAGGCTTGGGAGAAGGACCCAGCAACCCACTGCCCACCCCCCCAAAAAAAATCAGCCATTGAAAACCCTAGGAATAGCAGAGAAGCACTAACAATACTGTTTCACCTGTTGTTCGTAGGGTCACTATGAGTTGGACACCGACTCAATGGCACATAAAAACAACAACAACTATGTGCCAGGCACTGTGCTGGACGCTTTTCAAGGTATTCTTTCTCTGTGAAGATATATTTATTTTTATGCAGCGGCACCCAAAGATATCAAGTATTTGTTTTCATTCTGGCGAAAATACATGGCTTTACACGGTGCTAAGATTTGGGGAGAGGCTAGGAAGGGTGCTGGGACCGGCAGGGGGCGGGCCCTGCCTCGCTAGTCTCCACCTTTTATTTTGACCGGTCAGATGGTGACAGGCTCGCGCTAGGACCCAGGCGCCAGAGCGCTTCCGTCTGTCCTGTAGGTTCATTCAATCTCCCATACACACAGACCCACAGCGAGACCGACACACACTCACACACACGCACGCACGCACACACACACACACACAACTGCGCGCAGCGAGGCTCGGGAAGTCAGGCCGGCTTCTCGCCCCGGCGCCTCCTCAGCTCCAGCAGGCCGGGTCTCCCAGGGGGCCCGAAGCTCGGCTGGCCGCGCAGCCCCTAAGAGGACGAGCTTGGCGGACCCCCATTCCTCCATGGGCAAACGCGGGCGGCCGCGCAAGGAGGCGCGCGGAGAGGGCGCGGGGCTGGCCCCCGCCGCGCCCCCGGCCGCAGCCGCGCCCCAGCCCCCGGCCCAGCCCGAGGAGCCGGCGGGGGCCAAGCTCAGGTGCCCCTTCTCGGACATTTTCAACACCAGCGAGAACTCGATGGAGAAGCACATCAACACTTTTCTGCAGAACGTGCAGATTCTGCTCGAGGCCGCCAGCTACCTGGAGCAGATCGAGAAAGAAAACAAAAGTAAGTTTGGGGGCCCAGGCTGCTGCGCGGCGCCCAGTTTTTTTCTTTCTCGCCCACTTGGGCGACCCCTGTCGCCTGCGTGGCCCGGCTTCCCCCTCCCCAGCACACACATCAACCCTCGGCAGTAAAGCCGATGACACCGGAGAAAGGACACGCACGCCCTCACAAAGCTGCTAAAGATGTAACAAAGACGAGGGAGGGGGAGAGGGGGGCCTGTTGGTACGTTTGTCTGTCTGTCTCCAGCAGGCTGAGAGGACCGCCCGGCAGAGGAGCGGGGGAATGTTGTTTGCTGACAACTGAGCCGAGAGCTCAGCTCTTCGCGGTCGCCTTTCTTCCTTTTTTTTTTTTTTTTGTTCACCGCCCCCCCCAATTTTTTCCTTTTCGGAGCCTTCGCAGGCAGACAAGTGTTTTTTGTCGCTCGTTCCTGGGTGGGGTGGGGAATAGAAGACTAAAGTTGGAAATCCTAGGCAGAGCTCGGGGGTTCCAGAAAGAAAACACACAGACATACACTACAACAATAACAACCACCACCACCAAACAGCTCTCCACAGCGTGGGCTCGGGCTCTGGCCCTCCCTCCTATCTACTTCGTTTTGTCCTCCAATCTCGAAGCAGAACTGGGCTCAGGCCATCGCGTCCACGGACACAGGCGCCCTGCGCCTCCGTTGCCCGGGGGTGTCACAGCCCCCAGCCCCCAAAGAAACAGGCCGACGGGACCAGGCAGCTCCAGCAGCTCGCCTGGAACCCACCGTCCTGCGTGCGGAGAAACTTGGCGAGGGGAACGTAGCTAGAAGGAAACTTTGGGATCTCGCAGAAACAATAGTTGGGGAAGAAGGTGTGGGCTGTTGTGTGCGGTTTCTTTATTTTCCGGGAGATGGCTCCCGAGTGAGCACGCAGGGCGAGCAAGGCAAACGCCTTCCTGGGTCGATTTCGACCACCCTCTTCTCTGATTCAGGTGGAGAGCGATGTGTTGGCGGGGTTGGGGGGGTTGTGCTGAGAACCCCACCCAGGCCTGGCTTCCTTTTTGTATTTGTTTGTTTCGTTTTTGTCGCTGCCAGCCGGGTCCCCTAGCCCTCCCCAGGCAGTAGGCTCAGTGCCCTAACGGGGGCACGCGTGTGCAGCGTCTCCCGCACCATCCTCTGAATAATAGCGGTGAGAAGGAAGGGGCTGAGGCAGAGAGACCCACAGACAGAAGAAACCTGGGATGTTTATCTGTCGAAACAAGTAGGAAGATCAATGGTGGGGGGGAGAGAGAGATCCGATTGCAACGTGTCAGATCTTGCAGCCTTCCCCCCACCCAACACGACAACAACCCTCAAATACAAAAACACCTTTGCTAACCGACACCCCAGGCCTTCAGGGTTAAAGTAACCATGTATTGGCAGCTCAATCGTGCAGACGCTGTAAAACCAAAACAAGGATTTGTATTGGGAGGTCGGTGATGCGTTCTTTTCTTTCTCTTCTCGCCCGTTTTCTCCGAGTGCCTGGCTCGCGAGAGAGGCGCATCGCAGGCTTGTGTAGCCGACTCGCTGAGCGATTATTCGTGGTGTGTGTGCGTGTGTGTGTGTGCGTGCGCGCGCGCGCGCGCATTCGTTTGGAGGATAGTTTTTGAATAGCCGGGGCTGGTGGGGAGCTCGGTGAAGACGTGGTTTTGTTTGGTGTGTTTGCTTTTGTTGCAAGGGGAGGGGCGAGATTTCCGTAGTTTCCCCTCCCCCCGTCCCTGGAGTCTGTCCGGTGGCGCCTGCTGTGACTGGGGTTGCACCCAAAGAGGGCACCTTGGCAGCTGTGTGGCGAGCCTGGTTTGGCACCCGTAACAGCGAGGTGTAATAAGGTTGTCGGCCAGAGCTTCCTCAACGTCCCGTGTGCCCCCAACCCTCTTCGCACTCGCAGATAATCGGAGACCTCCGCTCCCCCCGCGTTCCCCCACCCCCCGCCACCCCAGCCCTGGCCGCCGCCACCTCCTTGTTTACCCCGTGTCGGGGCTCCGGCGTGGCCACCAGTCACGTAAGCAGAGAGCCGGGCGCGCCGGGCCGGACTGCCCCGTGCGGGGCGGGCCCCGGGCGCCCGAGCGGCGCTCCAGAGGCCAGCGAAGCTGTAGGGCTTCCTCGCGGCCCCTCTCCGGAGGCATCTATGCTGTAAACCTGCCAGTCCTCCGGAGGGGCTCGGGAGCCTTAGCGCCCCAAAGTCAACTTCGTGTGCGTAATCAGCCCCTCTGCCCAGCAGCCCCCCTCTTTCGAACGGCTCCCGGCGGGAGTATTTTTAGCTCGCTCGCTTCTTTTCGCCGCCGCTGTTTGGCTCTAAATGACGTGATGCCAACGGCCCCTAGATTTCCCCGAGAGCGTGGGGCACTGCGCCGTACCCGACTCGGCTGCAGGGACCCGGCTGCAGGCCCTCGCCCCCTCTCCAACAGCTCATGCAGGTGGGGGTGACCTCCAGTAAACTCCATGCGACCACCCGCGGACCCTTTATTTAATTATTACGCCTACAAACTGGAGAGGCCCATGGGGGCGACTTTATCCCCCCTTTTATCCTGCCCCGCCTGATCTGGGTCTCCCTGTTCGGAAAACGGCGGACCCAATATATGTCTGGTTTCATTGGGGGCTCTTCTTCGCGCTGGCGGCGCTCGCCGTTGTTTTCTCCTCGCTGCACACAATGCCCGCGCGTCACGGCGGTCCGCGTGTGCACAGCAATAATGCTAGTCGGGGGGCGGGTCGTGCGTGCGCCGGGCTCGGGCACTGCGGGTCGCTCCGCGCGCGCTGGGCTTGTTTTGCTCCAGAGCTCTGCTCTCCGAAACGCTTACATCATTCGGTTGTTGGGGGGAGGGAGAGGGATCTGGGCGTTCCGATAGGATTCCAGCATTTCCCAGGACGCTGGCTTTTGGAAGGTAGCAAGGAACCCTACGCTTTGAAAATATTATGCTGAAGGGATGCCCAGGTTTTGTTTGTTGTGCAAGTCTTTTCTTTTTTTTTAGGTCACTACCGCAAAGGGTACGGCTGGCCGGCTCAGGTGCACAACCTCCCCGCCTTCGTTTCAGCGAGTTCCTGTGTAATCACTTGATCTCAGTTTCTCCGCCTCCTCCTCTTCCCCCTCCCAGCTCGAGACACATGGTTTCCACATGGAGACAAACTTCTTTCCTCCGACTGGACTTGACCTAGCTGCGTCGTTCAGCCAATCGGCAGCATCAGCCTCTTCTGACGTCACGAGTTGCTGAGGCCGGAGGCTGTGGGGCGGGGCCAGGAGGCAAGCCAGGAAATCTCTGGGAGCTGTAGTGCTGCCAGCTGGTCGAGTCTCTTCTTAAAGGGACTCTCTTCTCCACTGGAGTGTTGGCCCTTGAATCTCCATTTCTGGTTCTGTGAGATCTTCCCGAGATGCACTGATAGCCCATGGTCACGAGTTCACACGTTCCATTTTTACTGTTTACAAAGTACTTACTTGGGAGGAGCTTGCCTTATTTTCCATTGTAGCCAGAACTACTTTTCATTGCCTCATTGAGGTTTCTGTACTAGGAGTGTTCACCAAATTGTGGCCACAGGGATGAATTATTTCCAGTAGATTGAGTTTTCTTGAGGGAGAGGTTCAAATTAAGTCACCCAGACTTAACCATCCAGTTATGTAAGGCGAGGGACTCCCTAGGAAATGCAGGTGCACTCTGCCGAAATGCCACCCATATGAATCCTTACGAATCTCAGGTTAAGGCCTCTAGAAATAGCAATCATGAAGGCTGTAACCCTTTAATCACGAATCCATAAATTATATGTAAATTGCCGCTGGCATTTGTCACCTATATGCCTATGGAATCCAGTGGAAGGGGAACAATTAAGGACTAATAATTAGAAAAAGATTTAGTCTCTGTTTTGGAAAAGCTTAAAACTAAAAGGGAAGAGGGATTCAGAAAGGGATGTTATATGCATAAAAGCTGGTTGGCTGGAAAGTGGAAGAAGCTATGGTGGCAAGTAAGGTCAGTAGAAGAGAGACTGGCTTTCCAGTGTCTGGAGCAGGTAGCTTTGGAGGCAGCATATATGACAGGAAAGAATGATTAGATGGGAGCAGAAAGCTACAGATTGCTTTCTGGAGTGGATTACATGGGGTTGAGAGTGGGGTGTTCTCCTAGGGGCAAGGCCAGGCCAAGGAGCAGCCTCTTCCTCCTGGTGGAGAAAGCTGCTGTGGGAAGTTGCTGCTGTTAGGTGTTATTTGGCCACACCCTGCCTTTCTGACTTAATCTCTTCTGCCTGGCCTTGAAACCTCTGCTCCTGTCCAGCAGGTCCACCAGCAAGCAGTCTTCACAGTCATGCCTCTGTGCTTCACTCAGTCTACAATGTCCTCACTTGCTTATTCCCCTGGCTTTTCTGAGTCCTGTCCTCTCTACTGACAGATCAGTTCCCACCTCCTCCACAAAGCCTCCCCGACTCTCTCAGGCCTCTTGGCTCTATTTCTTGAGTCAGAGAGTTGAGAAAATGAAAGAGAGAAAATGAAACAGAGTTGAGAAAATGAAAGCTTTGCAGTCACAAGGAGAAGGGGCCCAAATTCCTACTCTACTGTTTACTGGCTATGCCTCTTTGGACATAAGATACTTAGCTTCTCTGAGGTTCCATTTGTAAAATGGGCACAATGATGGCACCACCCTTATATCATTGCTGAACAAGTAAATGAAGCACTGGTTTTAAACATTTTAAGTACCTGAAATATAATACATGCTCAATAAACAGTAACATCTCTGAGCTTTGGCAATCTGTATGATGTAATTCTCTACTTGCTTTCTGTACATTAGCTTTATCCTCATGGGGAGGTTATTAGTGTCTTTTTTTTCTTTTTTCTTTCTTTTTTTTTTTATGGTACTGGGGGTTTGAACCCAAGGTCTTATGCATATTTTGAAAGTGCTCTACCATTGAGCTGCATCTCTTGCCCTATTTTTATTTTTTATTTTGAGTCAGGGTCTCGCTAAGTTACTGTTTCACTAAATTATGCAGGCTGCCTCTGGCCTTGAACTTGTGATGATCTTGCCTCCACCTCCCAAATTGCTAGGATTACAGGCATGCACTACAGCATCTGATTTAGGATTATTAGTGTTTTAAGGGAACAGATGGGCTGGGATTTAGCTCAGTTGGTACAGCGTTGCTCTGTAGTCTCTGAGGTCCAGGTTCGATTCTCAGCACCGCAAAAGTGGGAGAAGGGCATGGCAATCCACTCCCAAGGCAATCCTGAAACAGCCATTAGAGTTGCTATGAGTCAGACATGACTTGAAGGCACCTAACCACAACAAGGAAACAGACCATCTACAGCATGCATGTCCAACACACAGCCCACAGGCTACATGCAGTCCAGGACAGCTAGTAATGTGGCCCCACAAAATCTTTTAACATCATGGGTTTTGGGGCATTTCTTTGTGACCCCCACTTTGTTTTGTGTATACACTAACTATATAATTTATATGTGGCCCAAGACAGTTCTTCACTTGATATGGCCCATGGAAGTCAAAAGGTTGGACACCCCTGACCTACAGTATTTCAGTATATGTCACCTGTTCCATGTAGCATACCACTAAGCATACAGTGCCTTCAGCCATAACCCTATGGCATTTGATTCTGCCAGATCTTGAAAGCTAAGCAGGGTCAGGGGTGGTCAGTACTTGGATGGGAGACCACCTGGGAATACTAGGTGCTTTAGGCTTGGAAGAAGAATCTTGCAGCCCACTCCCAAAAAACAACCGTCATTGAAAACCCTGTGAATTGCAGAGAAGCACTGATAATAGTGCTGGGCCTGGCACAGTGTCGAGTAGTGTTTCATCTGTTTTACATAGGGTCACTATGAGTCAGAGTTGACTCGAGGGCACCTAACAACAAAAACAACAGGCATGCAGTAGACACGTAATATAAATTTCTTGATTGGTTGGATTTGTCATTTCCTGGCTGTGGCTTGGTGATCAAGTTTGGAGCTAGGCCAGGAGGCATGACAAACTTTATGAAGACTTGGAGAAGAGTTGGAAATACTTATTTTTGATTGTCCTTGGGTGGTAAGACCAGGGCCTGCAAGGAGTTGATGAGTCTGAATAGCTGAAACTGCACTGTTAACAACTGTGATTGATCCTGACAATGAATAAGTTACTGGTTTAGAAAGTAGGGGACTAGGTTGACTTATGCTAACATGGTGTGTTTTGATGGGAACTGATGTTCCATATATGGGTTGCATTTCTGCAGTGGGAATCATGATGACTCCATTCATTCTGTAGATACGTATTGAGCATCTACTTTGTGCTATTGCTTCTTTCTGCAAATTCTGTGGGTTGATTTCTGGTGGGGGTGGAAGAGTAGGGTGTTTGTTTAGGGATTGTGTGAAGAGCACTATTAAATCAGGCCCCTGGCCTTTCTGAATCTTAAATTTTGTCCCCTGGATTCAATGTTTTTTCCAGGTTTAAATGCGATATCTGCCCATTAGTAAATGCTAGATGTAAACTTTTGGAAATATCACTGTGGCTTTCCAAGTCCTAGAGCTCCCAGGAAATGGGTGTCTTATGAAGCAGGCATAGAAGATGGGGACAGGGCCTTAGAAAGTTAGTGAAGTTGAATTGAGCTGTTCCTGGTTTAGGGAAAAAAACCCTCCACCATCAGGGAAAGCAGCAACTACTCACACATCTTCTGTCTTTAACCCAAACCATCTCCCATGGGCACATCCAGAAATGGGGATTTTCATTTGGGGATGGCTGAGCAAAAGTCTAGAGGTGAAACTGAAGGAAATGTACCAGCAACAGCCAATTGCATTGCATAATATTAATACTTGTTTTTGTTAGGTGAATAGTATCCAGCTTATATTGAAATAGCCTTATAGGGTTTTCAATGGCTGTTTTGAGATTGCCTCAGGAGTAGATTGCCACATCCTTCCTCCATTTTTGCAGTGCTGGGAATTGAACCGGGGACCTCAGAGACTGCAGAGCAGCGCTCTACCGAGTTAAATCCCAGCCCTAATGTTAACACTAGCTACATTTATTGAGCACTGACTGTATACTAAATATGAGGCTAAACATGTGTTATCTCCTCCAGTCTTCACAACCCTAGGACTCATGCAGTTTTATTACCCACATTTTACACAGGGATCACCAAGGAGCAGGGATGCTGGGTAACTTTCCCAAAGGTCACATGGCTAGTAAGTGGCAGAGCTGAGTTTGCAACCTCGACCTCTAATTCCAGAGCCTGCAGTCTTAACTACATATACACGTGTACTCCTTTTACAGCCAAGGAATAAAGTCCAGACAGTGAAACGACTTGCTCAAGGTCACTCAGCAGTGTGAAGCCGGCCTGGTATCTGGAGTACCCTGCTGGTTGTCCAAGGTCTTCCTGACACACCTTGCTTAGAAAGGGTTTAGAAGTGAGACTAGAGACCAAATAGCCAACCGGAGAGGGCTTTTTGTTTTTCAGAGTTGTTCAAGCCGCCTGGCCCTAACTCAAGTTTAGGACTCCTAGGAAACACCACCCCCTCCTGCTGCCTTTCCCAAGTCTGTCCTCTGGGAATATTACAGGACTTGAGGCTGTTGCTATGGTACTGGGGCCAACAGCAGGTTCATCAAAAGCTGGGTCTTTTGCTTTTTTTTTTTTTTAAAGGCCAGCCCTGCAGAAACGAGTTGGCCACAAAGATTTGCATCAGTCATTGTGGCTTGTTCTGTTTTAGATCCCCCTGCCTCCTCACCCCACCCCCTCCTCCCTACTACCACCACTTTCTATAAATACAGTTGGATAAATATTGATTTAAACCGGGTTTCTGGAGGAGAAGCACATGCTTGCCCTGGTTTGGTCTTCACTTAGATACCATCAGTATGTCAGGCCTGACACACCTAACCCCAGACAGCTCTGGCTTCCAAGTGACCAGTTTTGAGGAGGTGAGTTGTGGTTTTGTGGCTTTTGAGTTCTTATTTAAAAAGGAGAAAAAGAAGTAAAAAAGCAACAACCCAGCAAAAAATGGGAATTTTCTTGCAGAGTGAAGCAAGCAATTTTTAGCAGGGAGGAATGGAGAGAGGTTTATGGTAGTCTGGCCTTCTGCGCCTTTCTCTTCCATCTCCCATTCTTTCTTCCCCTCTATTTTGGGTTTCGTGTGTAAAGGGGACAGGTGGTAAACCTGCATCCGGGCCAGAAGGGGCCCCTGAGGTCACAGAGCATCCATCATCCTCACTGTACAGGCATGGAGGCAGAGGCCCAGAGAGGGATAGTGGCATACTCAAGGTGACACAGCAGAGGCAGAACTAGGTCCCTCTGTGCTGTGTTCCCTTCTGCCTGATATGAGAATGGGTCACAGCCAGAGCCCCAAAAGGCTTTTGTTTTACAGGTCAGGTGCTCATAAAGTCAGCAATTCTTGACCTTGGTTTACTGATCGCAGGGTGTGTCCGGTTATTGCAAAGGTCATTGCAACATTCTCAATAGTCTTTCAAAATGAAGCTAATTTGAATTCACCATGCTTAGAAAAATGTTTTCTTTTACATATGGGGGTGGGGGAAGTAGGAGCCAGAAGGTAGTAACAGTGATGAGATGCTGCCCCAAGCCTTAACTGAGGAGTAGGAATTCAGGGCTTCCCAGTGGGGCAGGGGTTCTGGGCTCATACTGGGAGCAGAGAGAGACAGATCACCAAGCTGACTTCAGTTCCTCAGCCTGGGACAGCCACCTGCCTAGACTTATAGAAGCAATTGTCCCTGATATCATTGTCCCTGGGTGACGTGGCCAGAGATATTAAAGCTTTCAACAGTTGACTTGATTTCTGTGGCCCAAAACAATGGGCATTTGCCACCATTATCCTGAACTAGAGCTCCTTCTTTGCTTCCTCATTTGGGCAGAATGCTGTGTTGGGCCACTTACTTGTGAAACATTTTGAAAGTTCAGGTGACCCTTGCTTTGAGCAACAAATCTCCAGGAAATACATGTAAGCAGAATCCCTTTTTTAAAAAAAATTAGACTACAGAAAGTCTCCTGAAAAGACTCTTGCAGCTACTACTTGGTTAAGATGTCGAATTATGTTGCGGGCCAGAAATTCTCCCTAAATTTGTTCTGTGCTTTTATTTAGTAAACTGGTATTTAAGGACCACATGCTTGCTTTATGTCGGGCACAGTGCTAGGTCCTGGCAGTACAGTCCCTGCTCTCAAGGAGTGCGTACTCTATTCCAATGCCAAGTTTTAGAAATTTAGTTCTTAAAGTGAATCCCAACAATGTGGGGTGGCATTTGACTTGGGCTTTGTGTCTTTGGTTCTAGCCATCTTTACAGACAGAACTTATCCCCAGCTTCCAAAAGGAGTAGTTTCTTTCCTCACTATACCATCCCACCCTTTACCCCAGCCCAGTACTTAAAGTGCTTTGCATTTTTTGGGTTTATCCTTGTGATTTCTACAGATTAAAGAAAAAAATCAAAAACAAAAACAAAACTGCTGAGTTTAGGAAACTAAGTATCATGTAAGCAGCCTTGTGAAGAAACAAATTTGCTCTCAATTCTTTATAGATAGGGGACTTCTACACTTGAAGGATGGTCAGTGTTACCAAGCCCACTCTCTCATACAACATGCCCTTGGTCGTATGCCTTAAATATCCAGCTCTAGTATCTGCAAAGGAAATTTAAACATAGCAAAGTTAGAAAGATAAACACTGTCTTGGAGGAGGAGATTGGGAATTTCAAACTTAAGCCAAAAAAATGGGGGATTTAGATTACCAATTATTGGAAAGATTTTACTCTGCATCTTTATTGCCATTAGCAAGGACTCATGAAAGATGATGATGTGGGACTAGGCAGGCTATTGTATTAAATGGAAGGCAAGTCAGGGCTGTGCTGCTTCTGCCCACAGGTGGCAAGAGGGAGCTGGTGTGGCCTTTGTTTTTATTTCTACAGGGGCCTAGAGCAACCTTATGGCTCCCTGTGTTTTTTCCCTCTTCCCTCCACCTCAGCCTGCCCATCCCTACCGTATTTCTTCGCTTCCGAACTCTGAGTACCTTGCAAACAACTTTCTCTCATTTCTTTTCACCAACTGTAAAATTTACCTTAATGCAACAGATAGTTTTTAAAACCTGCCAGCAGCTAAGCATTGTGCTTGGTGCTTCAAAAGTGAAACACGTAAGGTCTCCTGTTCCACTTGTATATTCCAGTTCAAATATTAGCTAAATAGAAGCCAATAAACAATTCTTGTCTGTCTCCTGGGAGTCTGATAACCCATCCCCAAGAGGGTTGCTGACAAGCGCAATCTATTCTCTGTTTTCCAAAGGAATGGAGATAATGGCTCTTTTTACTGGGCATTTACTATGTGCCAGCACAATGCTAAGTGCTTTATATTAAGTTCTCACAAACATCCAATAGGTGGGTGCTATAATTACCCTCATTTTATAGACGAGGAAAGCCTGAGCAGGACTGGCTAACTCTCCCAAGGCCATATGTTAATAGTGGAGCTGAGACTCAAACTCAGGCTTCTCTTTCTTCCTTAGAGGTTTGAGAGAAACCTTAGGGAGGCTGACAGAATCTGGAATGTTCAAAGTCCAGGCTGAGGGTCCCTTTGGGGACGGCTCCTTGGAGTAACTGCTTCTTCTCTCCCTTTGTCCTCAGGCAGAGAGAAGCAGCGAAAACCTTCCAGGGCTTTTTGGGCATTGACACTGAAGCCTTTGTCTGGAGGGTGATGGTCTAGGGTGTTGTTGCTTATGTGTGCAGTGCCACCTTGCCCAGCACCCCCTGGGGAACTCACCCAACCGGTAGGGTTCCTGTGGCTCTGCACAGGCTGTCAGGGCTGTGGATCCACACCCTATCAGGTTGTACGAGGCTTCCTGAAGGCGCCTGAGCTTGTAAGGCACCTGGGCTGGCCTGAGCTTGGATCCAAGGGCTTCTGCTAAGGAGCCAGGGGAGAGAGGCACCGTGAGCTGCAGAGATGAGCTTGTGGCCCAGGCTGCCACTGTGACAGTGTGGGCCAGCTTGTTCCCGTCAAACAGCATGGGCCCAACCTCTTCCTCTCCTGGACTGAGCTCTAGGAAACAAGGATGATGTTAAATATAGCTGGTTCGTGTCACTTACTTGTTTAAAGCCCCTCCATAGTTTTTTCCTGTCGCATATAGAATAAAATCCAAACTCCTTGCCGTGGCCTTCCCCTGGCTGTTTAGTGTGGCTCAGGGATGGCATCCTCGGTATCTCCTGGGGCTTGTCAGAAATGAGACTCCCAGGCCCCACCCCAGACCTGCTAAATCAGAATGTGCATTTACCACAATTCCTGGGAGACCTGTGTGTACCTTTAAGTTCAAGGCTGTCCCAGACAGCCTTTGTGATCTCCCCTGATACTCCCCCACCCACCTAAAGCTCTCTTCCCCTTGATCACAATTTACAGTTGTTTTACTCATTTATCATCAGTCTACAGGGACCAGAAATAGTTTTGTTCATTATTCTATCTTCAGCACCTAATTTAGTACCCAGCACATAACCAATGCTTAAGGAATATTTGTTGAAAGATTTTTTTGCCTTTGACCTTCTGATCCAGTGTTTCTCAATAACAGAGCTATTGGTGAGGCAGTTCTTATGCAGATTAATCTGTAATGCTGTAGGATTTAACATTTTTGTTTTCCACTCACTAAATTCGACCTGAACTCCCTAGTCATTTTGTCTGACCATAGTTGATGAGGGGCTAGGATTTGGCTCAGTGGGTAGAGTGCTACGCTGCAGTCTCTGAGGTCCTGAGTTCAATTCCCAGCACTGCAAAAATGGGAGAAGGGCCTGGCAATCCACTCCCAAGGCAATCCCAAAACAGTCAGCCATTGAAAACCCTATGAGGGTCACTATGACTCGACGGCACCTAACAACAACAACTAACATAGTTGATGAAATATAACATGGTATATGGTGTAGGGGTCCAAGAATCCGAAGAACTGGGTTTGAATTTGTTCATTGCCTGTGTGACCTTGGGCGAATCACTTACCCTTTCTGGTCCTCATCTGTAAAACAGGAATCTCAGAGGTGTGCTGAAGATTAAATGAGGTGACTGTAGGAGCAGTAAAGTACAAGTAGTACGTTTAGTCACATGGCAGCTAGTAAGCAAATGGATGCATTTGTTCTAGGCTCTCTGGAGAATCTCAGCATCCTACAATCAGAATGCTAGAGCTAGAAGGGACCATGAGATCACTCATGTCTTGGACAAGCAAGGGCCTGTGTTTTTATTATAAATGCTAACCTGAGGCTGAGTACTGAGACACAAGGCAGCAGGGGCTAGATGTGTGACTTAGAGCCCAGGGCCTGCGTGGGCCTACGAATAACTTCCACAAGTGTGTACCACCTGGAAAGGGGTGGCAATGCCAACGGAAAGGGGAAGGGCCAGCTCTTGGCAGGAGAGGAAGGGTTATCCAGGGTTGTGGCAAGAAGGGGGGGCAGCCTGTTAGCAGCCGCTGAAGGCCTCTGGCCATCTTTTTATTTATTTTTTTAAGTCCTTAAAATCAAGTTGCATCTAACTTTGAAAGAACAGATCATTACAATACCAAAACCTGGTTAGTGCAACAAAACAGGAAATAATACTTTAGTCTTGCTTTTCAACCTAGATGCAAAAATTCTAAATAAAACATTAATTCATGGAATGGAGCAGTGCTACAAAAGAATAATATCCCATGGCTGACCATGTTATATGCCTGAAAGTCATGGCTGAAAGTCATGAAATTTACCAGCATAAATAATTACAAAATCGCCGGGTGCGGTGGCACACGCCTGTAATCCCAGTGGCTTGGGAGGTGGAGGCAGGAGGATCACAAATTCGAGACCAGAGCAGTCTGTGTAACTTAGTGAGACCCTGTCTCAAAAAGTAAAAAAAAAAAAAGTGGGTTGGGGGTGCAGCTCAGTGGTCCAGCACTTGCAAAGCATGCAAGCACGAGGCCCTGGGTTCAACCCCCAGTACTGAAAAAAAAAAAAAAAAAAATTACAAAATCAAATTACCAGGGAATAATATGTGGCTCTACCAACAAATGATGAAAAGTCATTTGAAGAAAAGTAAGCAGGAAGTATTCCTAAGAAAGATCACAGCTTCATCCAACAAAGATCTGTACCTATGAGGGTCTCTCTCTTTTTTTTTCAGTACTTGGGGATTGAACCCAGAGCTTAATACACTAGGCAAGTGCTCCATCACAGAGCTGAACCTCCAGCCCCTTTTTATTTTTAATTTTGAGACATGGTCCTGGCAAGTTTTACAGTCTGCCTTTGGCCTTGAATTTATGGTCCTCCTGCCTCAGCCTCTTGAGTAGCTGGGATTACAAGTGTGTGCCACAGTACCCAGCTCCTGTGGTGGCAAGGTTGGGCCCAGGGCTGTGGTCATTACTGGAAGAGAAGCAGTTCGTTTTGAGGGCAACCTTTCTGTAGGGAAGAATGAACCTGGAAACAGAAAACCAAAGCAGCTTTTTGATCCTTTTGGAATGTAACTTGATCTCGATATTTAAATCATTGGTTCCCCTTACTTAGGTTTAAAAGATCAGAATACTTACTCCAAGTTAGGGTGTGCGTGCGTGCGTGTGTGTGTGTGTGTGTGTGTGTGTGTGTGTGTGTGTATTTTCTTCATTCAATATGAATCAACCAGAAAAATAATTATAGAGATGAGAAGAGAGCATAGGAGTTAAGGCCTGAATTCTAACCCTTGCTCCATCAGTTTGATAGCTGTGTGACTTTGGACCAATTACCACACCTCTTTGAGCCCCTATGTTCTCCACTGAAAAATGGAGACTGGATTGAGAAATAAGCTCAATGATATAAACTTCCATGACATAAACTGTGAAACGTTATTTGGAGAACATTCATGCGGCATGGCCTGCAAAATACTTCTGAATACTTCCCACTTGCATCCTAGTAGATCCCCAAGTAGGGTACTCTGGAGTAAGCAAATCACGTAGATGTGCATATTAACTGAGTCCTGCAATGCAGATTTCTTCTTGGATCCAAGTTGATGCAAAAAAGAAGGAAAAGGACATTTGAGAGATTAATACATCCATTATAATCACTGAAATAGACGCTGTAATAAGGGCCATTTAATAAAATGTAAAAAGCCCTTTCTAAGGGAAGAGATGGGTCAGGATGGAAGTCAAGTGCAGCTGTTTGAACCTTTGCCAGTGGTCTGATCTCACCAAAAAAACTGGAGTTAAAAAACAGCAAACTTCCAGATTCAGTGATCTCAGATTAACTGCCTCCCCTGCTGCTGCCCCCTCCCGTGTCCTTTCTTTTCTGTTCTCCCCAGCTCAGGCACCTGGGTCGCTTGGTGCGTCTCCATGTGGTTGGGATGTCAGCCGGCAGCCCTGGTGACTGGAGCCCTGGGAGGTGGCAGCTACCTCTCGGGTTTAGCATTACGTCATGCCTTCTAGACCCAAATTTATCTCGGCTGCACATAGCCCCGCAGCTCAGAGCTGCCGCTGACTTGAGGAGAGCTTACGCATGAAGTTAGCCAAGGCTGACTCACTGGGCTGAGGGAAGGTTTTCTGCTGCTCTCCACGGTTCTGGGCCCTGGGGGAAGAGGAGAGGAGGAGGTGGTGTGGTCACTTTGGGGTGGGGGATGGAGAGACATGTTAACTGTTCTGGTTGTCACTTAGGACCTTGGGAACTCACCCTCCCTGGTCCCCAGCCTTGGTTATTTGAAATCCCCAACCCTGAAAGGTAATTGCTGAAAACAGCACCTATGTGGCAAGCACTTTGCAGGTTCAGCAAAGGTCTAAGTGCCAAGTGTCACCAATACAGTGACTTCGGAGTTGTATTTTAACTGCATGGCCCCTTTCCCCCTCTCCTATCTGCAGAAAAGATACAACACAGCAGTCTCTATTGTTATGAATTTGTACTAAATCACTTGGAAATTTGCATTTAGTAAACCATTCCTGGGGGTGAGGAGGTGGGAGGGACACTTAAGATTAGAGAGCTTTGTCTGCTCTTTCAGAAAGCAGGTTGTCTCCATCCGGGCTATGATAGTTGTGTCATGTATTTTCAGGTGAGACTCCCCAGATTGAGAGAGATACTTTAGGGAGAGGACAGAACCAGAGACTATGGGTAAGATCCCAGAATCTCCAAAGTCTTGCTTTTCCTGTTTGCCTGTCTACATTTGCAGTGCAAGTTAGCTTCAACTAAGGAAAAGCCCTAACTGTCTCTGAGTTCCCTCAGGCTGATGCTGGTGCAGAGGGATGGTTTATGGGTCACATCACTTTCCTATGGGTGAAGCCCTATGCGTTCTGCTGGGGGAAGCCTTGGTGGCTCGTGTCCAAGCAAGGCCTTCAGGAGAAAGCTGGAGCAGGGAGGATGAGGCACCTCAATTGCTGTTAGAAAAGGCTGGAGATTTCTGTATCTAAACTAGCCCTGAATACTGCCCACAATCACTGTTTTCTCTCCTCTTCAACATGTGCAGGTGGCCTTTTGGTGACTCTTGTGCTACTTTACATCGCTTCATCTGCCTCTTGGCCATGGCTCTAAGCTAATTCACCTGGAGGTGGACTGTGAAAGACCAGGCACAGGCCTTACACATCTGCCTAGCCTTCTTTTACTAACTTGCCCTGGTTCTATGATCTAATCTACAGAACTAAAACTATCTTGAATTCATACATATTTTCAAGTTGCACAGGTAAAGTGGAATTTTACTTGCCATAAAACTGTCCCTTTTAAATTTCCAGGATAGGTCTTGGCCATTTGGAATCTAAAGCTTAAAGGTGTTCTGCAAGTGGTGGAAGCTAACTTTCAACCTAATAATTTCAACCCTTGACTAACAGAGGTTCTGACTGAATGGCATTTTCTTTTAAAGAACTTCCTACCCAACATGCCTCTTGTTGAAGAGGCAGGGTGGTTGTTGCCAATACTCAGTGGGAAATCCCAGATCTGAAATGACCTAGCCAACAGCTGAAAAAGCACGACCCCCTTTTCAAAGAATCCTCTCCTCCCACAAAAATTCTCCTGTGTCTTGTGAATCTCTCTCATTTTGGGTCTTCTTGAATTTGATGGAACACCTATTTCTTAAATGTTGTGCCAAATGTAATATTTTAAAAGGCTGGCAGAATTTTGCAGCTTGATATCATTGGAGATCTTGCTCACCTTGAAAGAGAGAAAAGAAAGGTATAAGGGGGAGGGGAGAAGGTGTTAAAATGCAGCATGAATAACCAAAACATTTTTGAGAGGGTAAGCTATCCACCTCAAGATGTTATTTTCTGCAGTAGCCAATGGAGCGACCACAGGGAAGGGGAAATTCTCCCCTCACCAAGAGCTTCCTGTTATTTTGGAGGTCTACCAGTAGGTTAAAATAATCAGAGCAAGAAGTTATAGATTATGTTTGCACAGTTCCTAGCTTGCTCCTGGAGCATTCAGCAGTTCAAGCCTCTTATTCCTCCTCTCCCTAGATAGTTGTTCTCAACTGAGGGTGATTTTTTTTTTTTTTTTTTTTTTTTTTTTTTTTTTTTTTTTTTTTTTTTTTTTTTTTTTTTTTTTTTTGCCTCAGGAGACATGTGGCAATGCCTGGAGACATTTTGGTTGTCATGCCTGAGGGGTGGTGGTGTACTACCGGCATCTAGTGGGTAGAGGCCAGGGATTCTGCCAGACATCTCACAATGCAGATCAGAACCTTTGCTCCAAAAAAGGAATTATTTGGCCCTGGATGGCAATAATACCAAGATAGAGAAACTCTGGTCTGGCCCCTAAGGACTTCTTAGATAGAGGACTTGAAGTGGTGGTAAGCGCAGCCAGTGGATGCTTTTTAATGTGGTCCCTGGTTTCTTTAGCTACTACTGTCAGTTACCTTTCTAGGGAGGAGAGCATGGGAGGACACAATCGGCATCACAGCTTCCATTCATCGAGTGCCTAGTATGTAGTGAGTGTTGGAATTATGTCATTTAATCTTCATAATAAGCCCTACTAAATATATATGTTCCCTCAGAGCAGGGTCCCTATCTGTTTTTCTCACTACTGTACACATTAAGTCTGGTTCAGTGCCTGGCACATTGCAGGCCCTCAGCATTATGGATAAATGGAAGAATTATATCCATTTTACACATGAGGAAAATGAAGCCTGAAAATTCTACACAGCCAGCTTCAGTAGCAGAGTTCAGATTTGAACTGAGCTCGGTGTAACTCCAGTACCAAATCACTTACCTACAGAATTATATCCTTCCCTTGTAGCATCAGAATGGTTTTTCTGTTGTGGAGGATAAAGTCAAAATAAAATTTTAGAAAAACTTGTCTGTGTGGACGCTGAGGTGGGAGACGGGCCTCATGGAAGCCCTCTCAGGTCCTGATTAAATGATATCCTATTTCTGAACAGCGATTTTGGCTTCTCAAGTGTTTCTGTTTGTGCTGTCCTTTCTGATGCGTTGCTTTCCTTATTCTGTAAATGAGGAAGACAAGGCACATAAATTACATGGGATAGTAGATGGAGAACGGAACATGGCAGTTCGAATAATGAACGCTCCAGCCCCTGGGCACCTGCGGGGAGTCGCTGAGAAACTAGCCGCGTTAGCAGTAAACTCACAGCTCGATCAAATCCTTCCCGCTCAAAAGCAAAGCCCTGGCAACTTCTTAGACTTTCCATCCTGGAGGGAGAAAAAGGAAGCCCGGTGAGACTACATCTGCCAGCGGGCACCGCGAAACCCTGTGTGCGCCGGCGCACTGGGGCGTAGCGCGTACTACGACTCCCGGCATGCAGCTGGGGGGCGGGACTACATTTCCCAGGAGGCCGGGGAAGGAGCGGGAGGGGGCGGGCCGAGGTGCTGCTCCCGCCTCTCCCCCGTGCTCGCGCCGAGAGGTAAACAAACCGCGCGCGGGCAGCCAGCCGCGCGGCGGGCGCGGCGGGCACGGCTGGGGCGGCGGAGAGCGCGCCGAGCCGCAGCCGGGCTGGCCCGCCCGCCCGCCGCACATGCCCGGGGGCAGCGCGGGGCGGTAGCCGTCTGTGGCGCCTCCTGTCGGCCAGGGGTGGGAGCGCGGGGAGGCCCGGCAGCCGCCCGCGGTGTCCATGGAGCGGGTGCGGATGATCAATGTGCAGCGCCTGCTGGAGGCCGCCGAGTATCTGGAGCGCCGCGAGCGAGGTAATGGCTGGGGTGGGGGGCGCCGCTGGGCTCCGGGTCCGCGCGGAGGCTGCGGTGCGGCTGGGGAGCGGAGGGACGCGTGCCAAGGGCGGTGCGCGCTGGGGGAGGAGGGGTAGTTTCTGGGCTCAGGTGCGGGCGAGTTTGTGAGTGGAGGTGTGAGGGGGCACGCGCGTGGGAGGGCAGGCATGTGTGTGCATGCGTGCACGTGTGTGAGGGGAGGTGCGCGCGTGAGCGGCGCAGTTCGCGGGGAGGCGGGAGGGGCGTGTTCGTGCGGGGGGGGGCGGCCGGGGAGAGCTGGAGCGAGGAGGGTAGGGGCTGGAGGAGGTGGACCCGTGGCGGGGCAGGGGAGCCCAGGAGGAGCCCTCCTGGGAGCGGGCGAGAGGCTGGGAGCTTGCGTGACAGTCCAAAGAAGGGACTGACGGAAGCAGGTGGGCGCTGGGTGGATGTGGATGTGGGTGTGGGTGTAGGAGGCGGCCCTGGGAGAGCCGAAGGAGGGAAGCGCCTGCCAAAGAGCGGGACCCCGTGCACTTGTGAGGAGCTGGGGACCAGAGGAGGAAGACTAGAAGATTGGGGTATGACGAGCAGGGACTCTGGGAACAGTGGCTTCAGGAGAGAAAATGGCCCTCGAAGACTTGGTGATGGAAATGGGAGTACAGGAAAGTGGGAGGGCATAGAGAGGCACTGCGAGTTGAAGATAGTTAAAGGAAAAAGGGAATTTCGAGGCAAGTGAAACCATTGAGGTCAGTGGTAACTGGTCGCAGAAATCAGGGTGTTTAAGTAAAAAAGAATTTTGGAGAGGTGGGAGAAATTATTTGTTTTATAGGAGGTATTCATACTCTTTTCAAAGGTCTGTTGGGTCTTTATATGTCGCAGGATTGCTGTTGAGGCAAGGACTAGTTTTTGTTTGTTTGTTTGAGACAGGGTCTCCCTGTGTAGCTCAGGCTGGTCTCAAGCTCATCATCTTCCTGCCTCATTCTCTCAAAGCTGGGATCACAGGCATGTACCACCAGGGCTGGCTAAGGCTGAGGACTGAGATTCTTATTTTCTAACCAAAGTAGAAATATTTTACTTATTTTCATTTTTTCAAAAACATTGTTGTGAGAATCTTGGATTTGTGGATTCATGGATTTGGGTATTTGTGTTCTTATATCTTTTTTTTTCCCTTGCTTTTTAGAGTGTGAACATGGCTACGCCTCCTCGTTCCCCTCTATGCCGAGCCCCCGGCTACAGCATTCAAAGCCCCCACGGAGGTTGAGTCGGGCACAGAAACACAGCAGTGGGAGCAGCAACACCAGCACTGCCAACAGGTAGCAAGCTGGGGAGGTTTAGAAAAAGGAACTTAATGAAGGGGAGGAGCACAAACTCAGAGGGGCTGGTCCTATTAACTTGTATTTTTTCTCTAATACCAACTCCAGAGCAGCACAATATGGGCTTTGCCACCACCCTGGGGACTTGCTCCTTTTGAAGTAGTAAAGTCTGGAATCATACATGACTGTGTGGAGGGAAGAGATGGAATATAGGAAGGCAACTAAAGAAGTTATAGCTAGGATTATTGAGAGGGGAAGTCTGTGACTGAGCAGACAGTAAGTTGAGAGACTTGGCAGCATGTGTCCATGCTTGTACCCATATGCTAAAAGTAATCTTGGGCCAGCTTTTGTTTTCCTTTCTAAGTTAAGGAGAGTCCAAGAAGAATTTTTAAGACCCAGAAATAGCTCTGGCAGGGTATAAAACAGAATCCAGGGCTTTCTCAAAGTAATAACAATATTTAGGTAGACTAGGAACTTAGCCATGGTCTATTGTTTAAGGAGGAGAGAGAAGACCATGCTATGTAAGTTGTGCATCTTTTAATGGTAAGAGTAGATTGGTAAAGAGGCTCTAAAGCAAAAATAAGACAAAAGA